>JAAAKL020013643.1:0-12354 GCA_010016065.2 Carybdea cf. marsupialis auct. non (Linnaeus, 1758) | reverse complement strand
CGCCGCGTCGGCGGCGCTGGTCGCTGCCACCGGCGACGACGACCCAGTCCAGGCGGCGGGCCGCATCGTGCGGGCGTTGCGCGACGCCTTTGAAGAGGAAGGTGACGACTTGCTCGCCGAGCTCGACGCCTTGGCCGAGGAGCTCGGGCAGCTCGAGTCGAACGGCGAGGGCGGCTTGCTCAGCGCTTGGTTCGAAAGGGTTTGCCGCGACCATTCGAATCTGGTGCCCTTTTTCGAACATGCCGATCTCGAATTGCTCGACCGGGTCTACGTCCAGCTTGAGCTGCGCCCTGAGGAACGCCTGGCGCGAGGCACAACCGAGGCTGACCTGGCGCTGGAGCGTGGCAGCCTGGCACTCCGCGACCTGTTGGCACTCAACCGCGAAGAGCATCCGTGGGTCACCGGACGCTGGGTGGTGCGCGGCGATCCCGGAGCCGGCAAGACGACTCTATTGCGTCATCTGGCGGCCAAGTTCGCCATCGAACGCGGGCGACGCTGGGTGCCGATCTTCGAGTCTTTGCCTCGGCTGATGAAGAAGCCCGAATGGTTGCTCGACCGGCTCGAGCGCGAGATGCGCAAGGCAGGTTGCGCAGTCCAGGGGTTGGCAGCAGCTCTCGATCGCATGGGCGAGGAAGGCCGTTTGCTGCTCCTGCTTGACGGCCTCGACGAAGTGCCGCGGGAGGACCGGGAGGACGCAGAGGCTTTGCTGCGTCAGCTCTCCGCCCGCTGGCCTGAGACGCCGCTCGTCGTCACCTCTCGGCCGATCGGCTACCGACGGCCAGGCAGTGAATTTGTGGAGCTGGAGCTGCTGGCCTTCGACGAGGGTCAGCGTCGGGAGTTCCTGGCTCGCTGGTTCGGTCGAAGTACGGGTCAGCCCGATGACGGGCAGGCGTCACGGGTGATGCAGGTGTTGGCGGGTGACGTCGGGCTCTGGGAACTTTCCGGTAATCCGCTTTACCTGACCCTGATGGCCCTGCTCTTCGAACAAGGCAAGGAACCGCGCCGCAACCGGGCGACGCTTTATGCTCAAGTCTTCGATCTGCTGCTCGAGGGCCGCCATCGGCCAGCCGGCGAGGCCATCGACGCCAAGAAAGCGGTCTATGGCGTCCTGCGTCGTCTGGCGTCCGACATGACTCGCGACAATCTCGACGCCGAGCCCAAGTCGGAGATCGAGGCCCGGTTGCTTGACGAGTGCTACGACGCGCTGTGCGCACCGTTGCGCCGGGTCCCGCCGTGGCAGCGCAGCCTCGGCCCATTCCTCGACGACCTGGCGGAGAAAGTCGGCGTGCTCGGCCCTCATGACGGCCCGGCCGCCGACTGGCGCTACTGGCATCGCACCTTTCGCGAGGCTCTGACCGCCGAGCAGTTGGCGGAAGACCTGGCAGCTGACGGCGAGTCCGTGATCCTCGAGCGAGCGCGAATGGTCGCGGGTGACGAGAGTCGTTGGGCGGAGCCCTTTGCGCTGCTCGTCGGGCAAGTCGAGAATCCGGACACGGTTGTGACCTCATTGGTCGAGGCCAATCGCGACCTCGGCCTTCGCGCGGTGGCGACCGCCCAACGGCTGGCCGACGCTACCCTTACCTCGGTGCTGAATCTGACCGAGGATTGGCAAGAGCGACGTGAAGTCTACCTGAGCGTCCCCGAACTGATCGGTGACGATCCCGAACGCGCCCTGGCGCTGATCGACCAGCTGCGGCGACGAACTCGCGATGGCAACGACCTCTACTTCCTCTGGGAGGCAACAACGGCCATCGTCAAACGCTGGCCGGATGCCCAGCGACTGGCCGATGCGTTGCAGGAGCGCTTCTTCGACCACGTCCCACCACTCCCTGACGATCTTTTCCGCTGGGTCGAGACGCCAATTGACGGTCGCGTCGAGCTATGGAGAGAGATTCCCGCGGGCGAGGGATGGGTCGGCTCCGCCGATGGCGAGGAGAACTACGACGACGAACGACCTCGTCATCGGGTCGAAATCCTGCTGCCGTATCGTCTCGCGGCCGTGCCGGTGACCAACGCCCAATACGCGGCGTTCGATCCCGCGCATCGCTGGCGGGAGTGGTCGGGCGTTTCACAAGAAGAGCTCGCACACCATCCCGTCGTCAGCGTCACCTGGTATGCGGCTATGAGCTTCTGCCGCTGGCTCTCTGCCTACTTCCCAGGCACACGGCTGCCGCTGGAAGAGGAATGGGAGATCGCCTGCCGAGCTGGCACCGCGACCCGTTACTGGAACGGCGATAACGAAAGTGATTTAGAGAGGGTCGGCTGGTATACCACCAACTCAGGCAGTCGTACCCATCAGGTCGGCGAGAAACCAGCCAATCCTTGGGGGCTCTACGACGTGCATGGCAACGTCCGGGAGTGGATGCTGACGCCCTGGAGCAAGACTCCTTATCAGGGGCGTGAGGCAGGTTATCGCCTCGATCCGGCCACCCCACCGGCAGATCTTGCCGCGGATGACGGTGCCTGGCGCGTTGTGCGCGGGGGCGGTTGCTGGGACGTCGCTGTCTGGGCGCGAGCTGCGTACCGCGGGAACAGGGTTTCTGGGAACGGACACGACGACCAGGGCTTCCGCGTATTGCTGCCGCCGGTCGGCGGTGGCCCCGAGCGGCCTTGATCCGAGATCCTTGATCATTGGGTGTCTAGAAAAGCCGGCATGACCGGCAAGACTGCCGCGTTCTTGCCGACCGCTCGGCAACCTTGAGCCCTGGCTCAGGTCGGCAACCTGCGCCTTTCTAGCTCCTTACGGTTCCATTCCGATGGCAAGGACAGAGCCGACAATCCTCGCCGTCTTTGCCGCCGCAACGGCGCTTTCCTGGCAGCGAGACAACGCAAGCTTGCCGCTTCTGTCGCCTCATCGGCAGCGACTGCCGAGGTGTCGCTAAACTCGAAACCGGATTGACCGTGCACAGGCCAAAGGCGGTCTTCTCGTCGGTGTGCTCAGTGCCGGTGAAGCTCTCGCTGGGGACGAAGCTGCCGCTCAGAGCTCGTTCTTGACGACGTGCCACGGAGGGCGCACCGTCGGGGTGAACTTCGCGGCGCTCTCCAAAGCCAGCTCCGGACGACGACGGGCCGGCTCAATCCCCGCAGCTTTCAGCGCGTGCAGCGCCGCGTAGGCTTGATGACGGCCGCTGCCGATGGCCCCAAACTCGACTTCTGGCAGCACCGTCAGATCGGGGCTTCTGGCTTATCCTCGACCGTGACATCAGCTCACGCACCAGGAGCGCACGAGATGGCGGCTCTGGTAGTGACGACTCATAAGAACAAAGTCGTCAACGGAGCCACTTTTCTGAGTCCGTAACTAACGTAGGATCGTTACGCTGAACTCTCTCAATCGCAAGGGCGGCAGCCCCAGAAGTAGCCAACCAGCTGGCAAGCACACCAGATCCCGCAGTCTGATAGAGACGTCACCTGGCACAGCGTATTGGCGCAGCAGCCAACACGGGTATTGAGTTGGCAATCGACATCCGCAACAATCGAGGCTTCAGTACAACAAACGCTCTGACTGCAAAGAAAGCAACTTCCTTCACCTAAGACTGCAAAATTATTATTCCCAACCGGACAAAACGGCTGTTCTTCTGGAGGGCATCGGATGAGATTTTGCGGTAGAGACTGAGATCTGGACATCTGACCTGTTGTTTCTTCGTCTTGCTCTAAACGTCCCTGTGTCTCCCGCGTTTCACGCTTAACACGTTCCAATTCCTCGAGCGCTTCGCGTTGTCCTTTGGTAGGAATACCGAAATAGGTTCTTAGTCTTATGTTCACTGCGGCAAGATAACGCGTGATCTCTTTGTACTGTGCTTGCGCCTCTAGCCAGCTCTTCGAGGTGCCGGTGACCTCGACTTGTTTGGAACATTCGAATTGCTGCTGTCGGAGTTCCTCTAACTCCTCAGGAGAATATTGCTTGCCCTGGACCGTCAGCTCTTTCGGATCGCAGAGGGTTCGGAAGGTGACGATCTCGACCCCCACATGCTCAATGCGGAAGGTCCGAGCCACCTCATCCACTCGAATTCGGTAAGTCTCGTCGGAGTCGGCGGGAGCGAAGTCGACCTCCATCACGTCCAGATCGGGATAGCGGACCTCGATGGCTCCAGAGGTGTGTCCTTCCAGATTAAAAACATCAACATTTAACACCCACTCTGCCTGGTTGTCTTCCAGGCCCTCCCTCACCAGACGGATGCTGCCGATCCCCGCCTCTCTGGCTTCGATGGAGTTCATTTCCAACTCCCCAAAGTCGCGTACCTGTGCCACAGTAAGAGGGGCGAAAGCGGCAAACATCGTTACCGTCAGCGTCAAAAATACTCTCTTTAGCATCTTCTTCCTCCAATCAGTCTAAGGTTCGGACACAGCAGGCCTGAACTACCAGGCGAATAAAAGTCAGGCGAATAAGGAACAGATTTTCTTATCTATAAAATAGCACAAAATATCGCGACTGGCTACTCAGGTAGCGTGTAAAGTCCCCCTATGAAGATGCCAGATCATTACGCAGCCTTCATCAGTTACGCCCACCAATATGGTGAGTGGGTCTCGACGCTAGCGCGCAACCTGGAGACTTGTCTCAGAACCGCTAAGGCTCAGCCGGCCGAGATCTTCCTTGATCAAACCGACCTGGCGAGCGGCCGTTCCTGGGTCGCCCAGTTACAGACCGGTCTGGCGAGCGCCGATCAGCTGATCCTGGTGGCGACGCCTGAGGCCCTGGCGTCGCCCCGGGTTGAAGACGAATGGGACAGCTTCATCGCCCGGCAGCGCCATTGGGCTCAGGGGACGTTTCACGTCGTCATGCTGGTCGACGTCCCGCTGCCACCGTTTCTCGATCGGATTCAGCGCGTCGATTTCGTCGATCACGACGACAACCAGTATCGCCGGGAGCTACGAAAACTCCTGAGCGGCCTGCTCGGGCGCTCCGCTCGGGACTTGCCGGATCTTCCTGCCGATCTCGAGGTTCCGACGCCACCGGCGGGCCAGTTGCCGACGGCTTTACGCCGACGACTCGTCGCTTGGCTCAGCCCACAGGTCGAGAAAAAGCTCATTCGGCCGGCGGTGGCCAAAGCTCTCGGCGTGCCTCTAGCCGTGGTCGAAGGTCACTCGACGCCGGAGAACGCCGCGTCGGCGGCGCTGGTTGCCGCCACTGGCGACGACGACCAAATCCAAGCGGCAGGCCGCATCGTCCGAGCGTTGCGTGACGCCTTCGAAGAAGAAGGCGACGACTTGCTCGCCGAGCTCGACGCCCTGGCCGGAGAGCTCGGACAACTCGAGTCGAGCGGCGAGGGCGGCTTGCTCAGCGCCTGGTTCGAAAGGGTTTGCCGCGACCACTCAAATCTGGTGCCTTTTTTCGAGCACGCCGATCTCGAATTGCTCGACCGGGTCTACGTCCAGCTCGAGCTGCGCCCCGAGGAACGCCTGGGGCCCGACAAGGCGGAAGCGACCCGAGCCCTGACACGCGGCAGCCTGGCGCTCCGCGATCTGCTGGCGCTCGACCGCGAAGAGCATCCGTGGATTACCGGCCGTTGGGTGGTCCGCGGCGATCCCGGAGCCGGCAAGACGACTCTATTGCGTCATCTGGCGGCCAAACTTGCCAACCAACGCGGGCGACACTGGGTGCCGATCTTCGAGTCGTTACCACGCCTGATGAAGAAGCCCGAATGGCTGCTCGACCGGCTCGAGCGCGAGATGCGCAAGGCGGGCTGCGCGGTTCAAGGGTTGGCAGCGGCACTCGACCAGGTGGGCCGGGAAGGGCGCTTGCTGCTCCTGCTCGACGGCCTCGACGAAGTGCCACGGGAAGACCGGGAGGACGCCGAGGCTCTGCTGCGTCAGCTCTCCGCCCGCTGGCCTGAGACACCGCTCGTCGTCACCTCTCGGCCGATCGGCTATCGGCGGCCGGGCAGCGAGTTTGTCGAGCTTGAGCTGCTGGCCTTCGACAAGGGGCAGCGCCGGGAGTTCCTGGCTCGCTGGTTCGGTCGGGGTGCAGGCCAGCCCGATGACGGGCAGGCGTCACGCGTGATGCAAGTGCTGGCCCGCGACGTCGGGCTCTGGGAACTTTCCGGCAACCCGCTTTACTTGACCCTGATGGCATTGCTCTTTGAGCAAGGCAAGGAACCGCGCCGTAACCGGGCGATGCTCTACGCTCAGGTCTTCGACCTGCTGCTCGAGGGCCGCCATCGGCCAGCCGGCGAGGCCATCGACGCCAAGAAGGCGGTCTACGGCGTCCTGCGTCGTCTGGCGTCCGACATGACTCGCGATAATCTCGACACCGAGCCCAAGTCGGAGATCGAGGCCCGGTTGCTCCACGAGCGCTACGACGAACTGTGGGAGCCGCTACGCCGGGTCCCGCTGTGGCAGCGCAGCCTTGGCCCCTTCCTCGACGACTTGGCGGAAAAGGTCGGCATCCTTGGTCCTCACGACGGACCGGTCGCTGACTGGCGCTACTGGCATCGCACCTTTCGCGAGGCCCTGACCGCCGAGCAGTTGGCGGAAGATCTTTCCGCCGGCGGCGAATCAACGATCCTCGAACAAGCAAAAGCCGTCGCGGGGGACGAGAGTCGTTGGGCGGAGCCCTTTGCGCTGCTCGTCGGGCAGGTCGAAAATCCGGACACGCTTGTGACCTCGCTGGTCGAGGCCAATCGCGACCTTGGCCTTCGTGCCGTCGCAACCGCCCAGCGTCTCGCTGACGCCACCCTCACCTCGGTGCTGAATCTGACCGAGAAGTGGAAAGAGCGCCGTGACGTCTACCTGAGCATCCCCGAGCTGATCGGTGACGACCCCGAGCGCGCCCTGGCGCTGATCGACCAGCTGCGTCGGAGAACCCGCGAAGGCAACGACCTCTACTTCCTCTGGGAGGCAATAACCGCCATCGCCAAACGTTGGCCGGATGCCCAGCGACTAGCCGATGCGCTGCACGAGCGCTTCTTCAACCACATCCCGCCACCTCCTGACGGTCTCTTTCGCTGGGTCGAGACGCCGATCGACGGGCGCGTCGAGCTGTGGCGGGAGATTCCTGCGGGCAAGGGATGGGTCGGCTCCGTCGACGGCGAGCAGGACTACGACGACGAAAGACCTCGCCATCGAGTGGAGATTCTGCAGCCGTTTCGCTTGGCGTCAGTACCCGTAACCCACGCTCAATACGCAGCATTCGACCCAGTCCATCGCTGGAAGGAGTGGTCGAGCGTTTCGCGGGACGAGCTGGCGCACCATCCGATCGTCACCGTTACCTGGTACGCGGCCATGAGCTTCTGCCGCTGGCTCTCTGCCTACTTCCCGGGCGCCCGGCTGCCGCTGGAAGAGGAGTGGGAGATCGCCTGCCGTGCTAGCACCGCGACACGTTACTGGAGTGGTGACGACGAGGAAGATTTGGGAAGGGTCGGCTGGTACGACAAGAACTCAGGAAACCGCACCCATCGGGTTGGCGAGAAACCAGCCAATCCATGGGGCCTCTACGACATGCACGGCAACGTCCGGGAGTGGATGCTGACACGCGGAAGTGGAAACCCGTATCAGGGGCGCGAGGCAGGCTACCGCCTCGATCCGGCCACCCCGCCGGCAGATCTTGCCGACGACGCCAGCGCCAGGCGCGTTGTGCGCGGGGGCTGTTTCTGGGACGTCGCTGTCAGGGCGCGGGCGGCGTACCGCGGGAACTGGTTTCCGAGGAGCGGGCACGGCGACCAGGGCTTCCGCGTGTTGCTGCCGCCGGTCGGCGGTGGCCCCGAGCGGCCTTGATCCGAACCCCAAATCGCCCAATCCTGATGATGCTGACGCTCCCTACCCCTTGCGCATTTTAGTTTCTAACCCTATTTAACGATTTACCTCGCACTTAAAGTGCGCGTTATAAGATAGGCGTCAGCATCATCAGGTTCGAAAAGAGCTTTCTCTTATTGCTCAGTAAACATACTGCAACCAGGGCATAGATTAGGGTTGAGGCCTGACGCCGGTGCTGACATCGGGCTTCCAGGTGGTTTTCAGACCCACTTTTTGACCCACTTCCAGCGCCGTGAAACGAGGTTTCCCACTTTTTGACCCACTTCCAGCGCCGTGGAACGAGGTTTTCCACTTTTTGACCCACTTCCAGCGTCGTGGAACGTGGTCAAAAAGTGGGAGATTCACATTCGCCGCCGTGGAATCTGCGGTTCCCTGAGGAGACGACGACTCCGCCGTCAGGAATCGAGCTCATCGGCGAGATCAACGCGAGATTCGACGTCGGCAAGGTCTTGTGCGCTGCGAAGACCGCGAGTTGCAGCACCTGAAAGATCCTGTGAGGCGCATCGATCGAAACTGCGCTCGCCCCAACATCTGTGGAGTTGCGGTGCGCCGTGGCTCGACCGATTATCCGGAGATCCCTGTCAGGATCTCCGTCGCTGAAGCGACGGTTGCCGACCGGCGCAGCCAACGCTCCAACATTTCGGCGTCCTGACTCGCAGCAATCGCGGAACGGACGTCGTCATCGACAGCGACATCGCGCGCAGCGAGGATATCGAGGATGGAACGCTTCAGAGCCTTGATCTCACCTTCGGCCTTGCCTTCGGCCCGGACCGCATCCAAGCTATCGTAACCCTGGCGCTGCAGCAGGTTGCGAAGGGTGACATCTTGACCGACCTCCCAGTCGTAGAGCGCTTCCATCGGCACCGGATTCTTGAGGATACCCGGGGCTTCGAGAGTCTCTCCGGGCCGCACGAGACGCATCTTGCACCCCTGTTCATGAATCTCCACGCGACGCGGCCCGGTGAGCCGTACGACCCAGACGAATTCGGTGCCAGCGCCGAGCAACTCGCCGATCTTGACCTTGAGGTCCGCCTCGTCCTGACCCGTGTCGGCATATTCGACCGCCAGCGGCGGCACCCCCTGAACCCACCCCGGCTCACGAGGCACGTTGCCCACCGCCACATCGGGAGCGCGTAGGGTGTCGGGGGCCGGCGAGTAGCCCGTCTCGACGCCCGCTGCGTCGACCTGAGGATCGCTCTTTAGCACCGCCGCGCCGGTCGCCGCCGCGTCCGAGCCACGGCCACCGGTGGGCAAGCATTGGATGGGATAACCGCCGGAGAGCTCGTAGGAGTCGCCGTCACGTATCTCGTCGGCCTCGAAGCGACCATCGTGCCGGTACCTGAAATCTTTATCCACCGTCAGACCATAACACGGCGAGCGGCGTTAGCCGTCCTTCTCGCTCGGGGGGTCAGGCCGGAGACACCTGGCAGCTTCGAATCGATCTGCGAAGGCTGCGACAAATCCGCACTCCGAACAGACCAGGGCCGGTTTTTTAATCTTGAGATAGGGCGGCCATTCGAAGAATCGTTTAAATCCTTTGGCGCTCTCTGGAAGGAACCAAGGCTTGTGGAAACCATAATGTCCGTGGAGAGTTCCTCGCTCGACCTGGTCGGAGCCGCAGGCTAAACAGTTGGTTGGCAATTCGGCCATGAATGCCTGACTGAAGGTTTCAGCGATTCGACAGTCCGGAGACTTATGTCGGAGGCTGATTCGGAAGCTCCGCGGAGAAGATCGTCAACAGAAGCTCGCTATCGTCGATCAGCCGATAGACAGGCTCACGGCCAGACAGACGACGACTCTCCCGCAGAATGATCGGAACGCCATCGCCGCGCTTCTCCATGAAATGCCGACGGCCGACGCGCTCCCCCTCCTCTGCCGCCGACGTACGCCCGAGCAACGACGTGATCAACTCGTTGCGCGTTGCCTGTCGCAAGGGCAAACTGTCGATCGTCAAAGTATTGGGCAAAGGACCCGGTGAGTAGAGCTCCAGACGATCGTTAAACATGAAGAGACGAATTTTCGAGCCATAAACGGAGTAGTCGCGGTGCGCGACGGCATTGACGATTGCTTCGAAGAAGGCTTGCTCACTGAACTGTGGATAGTCCCGACGTGCGGGATCTTTGGTCGCGGCGACGGTCATGTTGCGATGAAAAAAAGCCATCGCGTCACGAATCTGGTCGTCGAGCGGCCCGACGAGCCGGCGGGCGTCGGTCTGGCGGCTCGGATCCTGTTCGACGCCACGGTAGCGCACCGCCTCGATCATGGCCCCTGGAAGATGCGTCTCCGGATGCTGAGAAGCCATGAGGACTCCCGCCACGCTGGCCCTTTCGATGCCGGCGCCATCATCGACCAGCAACCCCAGCTTGCGCAAAGTGATCCGAGGATCCTCGCTCAATAGCCCTAGGAATCGGCGCCATAACCGCTCGACGAGATCTTCAAAGCCCGTGTCCGGAACCGGCTGCTCGTCAAAACGGATGATGCGAGCCTGAGTCCGCTCCTGAAACAACCTGGCCAAAAGCTCGGGGCGCATCTCGCGTTTCGAGCTACCGATCCGATGAAAATAGCCGCCCGGGCTCTTGTGGACGAACAGGCTCGACGGGACTTCGACGCCGAGCAGCGGCTGCAATTGATCGTCAGTATTCGGAAGCTCGAGGCGTTCAATGTGCGCCAGTAATGGTGGCTCGATGCTGTCATTGGAGATCTGACGGACCCAAGCTTCGAGCACATCCAATTCCTCGAGGCTCATTCCGAGAACTTCACGCCGCCGGTCATCGACTCCCAGGAGTATGGCCCCGCCTCGGGTATTGGCGAAGGCTGCCAGCTCGTCCGCAAGCTCTCGGCGATGTGGCCCGATCACCCGTCCGCCACGAAAGACGACCTGCTTGAGCTCCAGCAGCGAATCTTCCCCAAGACGGACTTTGCGGATCAGGGCTTCGGGATCGTCGAATCGAGACATCTCGCGACCTCTCCAGGGTCGCGCCAGAAGGGCGCCGGAACTTTCTCAAGCGACTTTATCATCCGCTGAAGCTGTTCCCGAGGACCTTCAAAATAAAAGAGCCCGCCGCCAGAGGCGGCAGGCTCACTTCGTCACGAGCCGTGACAGGCCTATCCATTCGAGCTGACCGCTCGAACGGATGGGGTGCGCTATGACGACGGGAAAATCGCCTTGAGGAACGTCAGGCCAGCGTTGTAATAAGAATCGTAGCGGGTCGACTGGGCCAGGGCGACGTCGTAGTCGTAGGTCTGAACCGCTTCGTAGTGAGTCGCTTGGGCGGTGGCAAGAGCCGTCGTCGCCGATTGCAGGGCCGCCATCGCGGATTGAATGGCGGTGACGTAGGTGTTGTTCGCCGTCGCCAGATCGACGAACAGTTGCGACGTCGGAATCGGATTGCAGTTCAGAATCTCTTGCGACGGCAGAGCCGGCAGATTCGTCGGTTCCGGAAACTCCGGCGTCGTGAGCTTGATGATGAGGTCGCCGCCGGGGGGCGGCAGCCGCTCAGGATTGACTTCCACCACCAACTCGGTCTTTTCGATTTCGTAGGTCTTGGCCATGTCTTCGAATTCTCCTTGTGGCTTATTCGCTCAGTCACCCGATCACGAGCCCAGGGCGCTCTTCATGAAAGTGGAAATTGCCGTCCGATAGTCCTCGCGGATCTGAGCCCGTGCCACCTCGACCGCGGAAAGATAGGTCTGGAACGCCGCCTTATAAGTTCCTTGCGCGGTTTCCAACGCTTCATTGGCAGAAGACAGCGTGCCATCCGCGGTCTGGACCGAATCCTGGAAGGTCGAGTCGGCGGTCGCCAGATCGAGACGGAACTGAGCCGCTTCGATCTGATGATGAGCGAGCTGCTGCTGAACCGGCATGCCGTTGTCGCCCGGCGCCGGGAGTGGGTGATTGGAAGGAAAGAAGACGGGGGGTGGGCTGGGGGGGGAAGCTGGCTTGCTGCTGGCCGGCTTGGGCTTGCTTTCATTCGCCATCGAGGATCCTCCTTGAGTTTCCGGTCTAAAAACCGTTTCCTTATATCGACCGCCAATTGCCCGCCAGAGACGACCGCCATCAGCCGACTCTGAGCGACAACTTATACGTTTCGACTCATGAATTCTAAACCTGCAATTGAGAAATAATATTACACAGACCCACCATCGCAATCAACAACTGAAGGCCAGATTTCTGGTTGACTTTCGGCGGCAAATGAGTAGAATCTAGTTAAAAGTTCTACACATAGAACCTTAGCCTGCTTAACGCTGGCGACGGGGAATTTAACGAAAGAGAAATTTCCAAAATTTCTATGTTTACTTTCTTGCGAAGCTAGGGTCGGCGACGAAACTCGAACAGAGGGCCTGAGAGCTATGTCGCTAACGCCTAATTTTGACGCTTCGGCGACTTTCGAGAGTCTCGGCTCCCGCCAGGTGCTGAGAGAGGACAGACTGCTAGCTCGCGAGCCCCCAGGCTCTTACAGTCCGTTCATGGCGTTACAGCTCTCCGCACAACGCCAGGCCGAAGTCCAGGCGGCGCGCGAGGTCCAACGACTCGCTGGTGAGCAAGCGGCCCGGGTCGCGGCACAAGCGGCCTGCGCGGCCGCCCTGTCCGCCTGCGCAGCCGCT
>JAAAKL020013642.1:0-12355 GCA_010016065.2 Carybdea cf. marsupialis auct. non (Linnaeus, 1758) | reverse complement strand
AAGCTTATTTTCGTATGACTCTCATCAGAACCGTTACGTCATAAATACAAAAGTGAGAGGATCGAAGAGTGAAAAATAATACTAAGAGCATCAATAAGATTCGATATGTAATACCATGATATGTAAATAAAAATGGCTCTATGTATAACACAACTTATGCATCGAAGAGGCATTATCAGACCAAATAACTCGTTTGAAAGGGTTACTAAGACCTTCCCTTCCTAACTTCAGATGCAAAACTACGTTTATCAGTTGTTGGGCGATTTGCTCATTTTAAGTCACTTGTGGATTAAGAGGTGTGTGCGACTTTTGGATTATTCTTACATATCATCTTTTGTTCTAAGAAAAGAAACTGTTTTGGAAAGATTAGCGTTTGTAAGTCATTTCAAAACCAATTTCACCTAGGAGCGATGGGAAATATATTAAAATAATGTAATGTATTAGCAAAATACTCTTTATATGGCTACTTCTCGTTATATTACATGGACATTTAGCGCAAAAAATTTAAAATTTAAAAGATTTTTTTGCTCTAAAGACCCAACTTGAAATGAATCTCATTCGTATAAAAGGGTCAAGAGACTGCGACATGATTTTGTGACGTAACACAATAGAAGAAGAAGAGGATGTTGCTATAGTTTATCGCTCGTGTGTCAACTTAGTTTTATTATCTTAGGTGTTTCTCTATATTCTGGATGCAAAATTATTTCATCATGTTGCGATAAAGATTTCAGTAATAACAGTTAGGCCTATCGCCACATAGCGTTTGTTTGATGTAACATCTCTTACCTGCGTCATAAAGGTTTTTTAATTTGTATCATTTTTCCATTTATGTGTTTTGTTTGAATTTCAATCTCTAGCGACAATAAACGTCTTTTTCAAGCTTCGGCTTTCTTACTGCTGGAATTTCCATTAGTTTTATACAATCCCTCCCGTCAGCGGTTGCCGTTGAAACGACGAATATCAACAGCAAAGAAAGGTAAGTGTTTGGAAACAACTGACATCGAAAATCACTAAAATCTATGCATAAGACTACTGCGCCTTCGAATGAGATTTAATAGTAAAATTTTCTGACGCTGTTAACTTAGATGTCCCTACCCGGTGACTCCAGATTTCACCCACTGTTGTGTTCGTGTCAATTGTATTGTTACTTGTCTTTGATTGATTACTTCCGCTCTGCTTGATGTTGTATTTGTGAATAAGATTATTTGGGGGTTGAATGGAGGATGGAGAAGGAGATTGTTTGTGATTAAATTCGTTTGCTTACCTGCTACCTACTTGCTTGCTTGCGTCCCCCAAATGCAACACCCACTGAATTGGATCTTTTTGATACTTTGCTTTGGTGACCAAATAATACATATTTCTTCATAATTTGTGCTTTGTCAGAAAAATACTGCAATCCCTTCCAAATTTGTTCATTTCCCAACCGTGGAGGGGCTACAGCGCACCAGCCTCCTCCTGACTTGCACGTTTGTGGGAATAGGAGACTATTTGAATAACAGTTGGTGACATATATGTTAATCTCCTGTCGAATGAGATTATCCATGCAACTTAACAGAAGGACACACATATCTCCGTCAGCGTAGAAAGGCAATACTTCATAGTGCAGTTAAACAACATTTGTAATAGTGCAAGAGAAAAGTCACTATCTAAAGTTATCAAAATGACCCCCATGTCTTCCTCCTTCTGAGAATAGTCAAGAAATATTTGCCTAGGGGTGCTTTTAACCGCAGAAATATGTTTGTGGTACGTGCTGCTGAAGTATGGACAAGAAATCGACGTCTAAAAGCTGTTTTAGAAAGGAGGGCACTTGATGCTGCAGAACAGGGCAACGATACCAGTTGGAGAAATGTTGCATATGATGTAAATAATGAAAGGACAAGTAGTTCATTATCTCTATCAGAGATGGGGTTATGACTGTCATAAAAGTGGAGTTTTACACACGTGGACTTGAAAATGTGTTTTATCTGAATAAGATAGACACCAAACGAGAAGCATCTTATAGATAAAAGGGGACTGAATCATTAAAAAGAGTTGTTGCTGAAAGAGACTCTTAGCGACGTGGATTTTACGCCTTCAGGCAAATTCTTGACCGGCATCTAACCCTTGTCCACCAATTTCTACACTTCTGAATACGTTACGATTGTGGCGACTCATAATTGTCATTTAATATTGTAACATAGACAACTATGAGTAACCACACGATATAAGACAAATACATATCAGCTTTGAAATTTGTAAAACTCTGTACAGAAAGCCCTGAGAAAGTAAAAGGATTCAGAAGTAACTGTAACGGTAACCGTAACCCTAACTGGGACATTGCAGGAATTTCTGATAAAAGCTATATGTGCATACTTCTTTAAAAACTCAAAGTTGCCAGTGCCTTGAATTTGTGCAAGTTATGATAGAACAAACAAAATACATGATATTACTATATCTGAACATTTTCTCGACTTGGGATGTTTCCATCTTTTGAATTATTTTGCTGAATAGAGACAACCCACTCCAAATCTTTCTCGAAAACAATGACGAAAAATATTTCTATTGCAATTGTTTTGTTGTCAGTATATTTCCAGTAATATACCTTTTACCTGATCGTACAATTTACAAGATCCTTGATAAAATCTTCTTTTCATCACGAGGCAAGCCAAATGGTTTACGATTGATTATTTGGGATTATTACAATAGCTTGGCCTACCACTTACTCCAGTTTTCATCCCTGCCCTTGTTATTACGTATTATCTTCGTCAGATATGGTTTTGATTATTGACTGCACTAAACTCTCCACAAAGCAGTCACGCAGCCAGCCAAGCCATCCTTGGCTTCTTGCCTACCACAAAGAGACCACTCAAAGAAAGAGTACTACGAAGCGACGCTTTACAATTATTGCTTTAATTCAGTTGTAATCATACAACGCAAATCTGCGATGTAGAAGTTTGGGATCATGGGTGGGTCGTGCTCTCCAAAATTTGAAATATACGTAAACGTTACCTCTCCATATCCGGAAGCGCTTATCTGGAAACGGATCATTTCGTTGGTTTTTAGTGAATTAGCGAGTGTCCTTTTATTTTGGTCATGGCATGAAATAGGGATTTAGGATTCATTCTTTCCATGCAATCTATCTCAAAGTCTAAGTTGAAATTTCATGCATATCTAATACCCCTCTATCCCAAGAATTGGCAGTGAAGGATTACTTCATATTTTTTAAAGTCTTAAATGCTTCCCACAGTTTCGATGAGGATGGATTGAACTGCTGATCCACTGTAGTATCATTATCAATTCCTTTCCACGTGTTTCTGTTGCGCATTTCTCCAAGTTTACAAGCTTTCTCACTTTGCTACCTTTAGAAAATTTTCGGCATGAGAGGTTTTCTCTTCTGCCCACATTATGGATTAAGCATGCGTAATGATCTCTACTAAATAACTGCAGCAAGTAACTGCTGTGGATCATAATCTCCGGTAAAGGCATAATCTAAACAGGTATGTTTGTCTCTTTTTTATTGCTAGATTATGAGACTGTCTGCTGCAATTTGTGTCTTAAAAATGGTGACACCTCATCATGCCTTACACCTACTGATTATTTTAAGGGACATCATGACGGCTTTCTGCTATAGTGATACATTTCTTTACAGACACTTACCTCGATGCTCTTAGATAATCACAAAGTACAGCGAGTAATTTGATAAAGTAAAAAATAGTTTCTAAATTAAGTACACAACATTGGTTATGCTTCCCGAGTAACGTTTCGTATCAAAGATTATTAAATTGTTTATTAAATTAAATTGTCACAATAAGGATATCATTACGGGTGACGAAGATGTAAATCATAATACCCAACTTTTAAAATAATATTTGGAGGTCTATGGAAACTGTCTGCTTTGTTAAGATTTTATATATTTTGTCTACTTTTGTTCACACGACATAAGACAAATGTAATACTACAAGATATGAATTTACTTGTTTTCATTGAATTGAGGCATGTGATATGAGATTGCATATAACGGACACCCGGAACGTCATCCTCAAGTTCGAAACATGGGAAACAACTTCCCACGCCATCTTCAGAGAGAGATTTTTACTTTATATATGTCGATTCTGAGGGTATTTACGTCTTGTCGATTACTCAAACGCTTACTCACAACATAGAGAAACCATTTTTTGGAAATCTTGGTCGAATAAATACTTCTATCATTTTTCTCAATTATGCATGATGCAACCCCAGCTTATGGTTGTTTCAAAATTTCAATCTTGAAAAGAAACCTTTCTAATTCAACTTTAACATCAACTCACAAAGTTATAACCCTATTGTTATATATATTACTTGTATTACAAAAATACACATTAAAAATGATTTATTTATGAGTCATCTACACTAGGTTAAAATTTGCTCATCTTTTATGTTCTGATTGATGCGAATGAGTTGAAAGCGTTGTTTAAAAAGTTATTAAGTCCCGGTTACAATAAATCTCACTTATTGAACTGCATAGAAATCACACTCTTATCTTGCTTTTTTCAACCCCTTTGCTTAGATAGTACAGAATGTTCAACCAACATTTATCTGTTTAGTTTGCACACAAAGTAAACTACTAAAGGAGAAGTGGATCTACTAAATACAACCCCCAGTACACACACCCCAAAAAACAATGGTAAACGAGATTCCTAAAGTCTGATATTACACAAACCTGGTCTCGTTTAGATTTATCATATCTGCAGCGTTAAAGCAAGACACATCCCATTGTTTTCATGGAAATAAGCTCAGTCTGACAAACGGATGTCCTTACAGTCCAACAGAGCACAGAATTATTTCTCGTTGATCAATTGCGCTGTATTTTAATATTACAAATAGTACTTTGCTTGACCGGTCAATTCCTTAAGGAAGCAAAAAAATCGGAGACCAAAATCAAAAGTTGAAGACATAAGAGGTTGCTATGGGATGAATTCTTTCAGGTAAACGTTGCGATGGAATTTCATGCAGTGAAACTAATCCCCAGGCTTAGACACGGCTGGGTCACAATACATCAGCTTTCTATTGGCACTGTTTTAAGAAACCTCTCATGGAAAGAAGCTGTTGACAATACATTTTCCTCCTTTTTCATTTGAATTTACCTATTTTCCTCCACCCTTCGTGTCTTGGTATGCATAAGATGCCATAAAGTCATCGATGTAGGCTCCAAATTGTAGAAAACATCGTCTTTTGATAGGGGTATGACGCTATGAGCCGGTGAAGACTTCATATTCTTTACCTACTATTTGAAAACGTCTAAAAGGGGGCTTCTCCGTTAACCGGAAAATTGGAGGCTTCGCAATTCATCTGATCATTTCGGCCTGACTGGCATAACTCGACCATTTGACGTCACTTTCCCAAGATCCTTATTGTTCATGTTCAGATTTGGGAAAATATATTCACGAGTAAAAAAAATGGATGGGTGGAGCGCGCGTGTAGAAAGCTGTGGTCGTCGGTTTTAGCTAGTATTTCCTGCTCTATCTTTCCAGTACAACAAGGATTCAAAACAATAGTAGATAAACGCTATCTACAGAATAAAAGAAGTGAGGTAATTCCGTTCCCCTTCTTCTTAGTTTCAAATTCAGCTCTGCTCATACTTTCAATTTGCACGTGTTTTTATCGCAAGATAATTGCAACTTCATGAGCCAAAATTTTCATCTCCATTTTAAACAACGTTTGTAGGAGGATTAAACTTTCGCAATGATGCACGAAAGTAGTATCGATTTATTGCTATGCTAGCTCTTTAACTACAGTAATAAATTATACGACGCGACATTACATGGTAAGCTCTTTCAAATGACAAAATACTCAACTGTAATATTCCACCATGTTGAAAACTGCTCCTTTGTTTGCCCATTTTTGTCCTTTTCTTTTTGTTCTTGATTTTGTTTTTCTTTGACGATTCACTTTTTGAAATAGTGGCCTTGATGCGGGAGCCTGAAGTGAAAAAGGCGATAACAATGACATGTAAAATGCTCTGTTGCTGTCGATGTCATAACTATTAGCAGTGACGTAGCTAGAGGTCCTGTGTGTCCTGCTTGCCCTGCTGGACAGGAGTAAAACTTTTGATAAAAATTGACGCAAAATTCTATATACATTGTCGCATACATATTACGCCCTCACGCTTTTCATCCCTTTTTCTGACAAAAACGCCTCACATAGACCATGGTCACATGACTGAGTCAGTGCCAAAATACAACAAGTTTTGTCCTGTCCTCCCTAGATAGCATGACGTCTTATTGTGTTTGGTAATGAATCTACTGGCTAGCGAGCTATGCACAAGCCCATATAGGCTAATATCGTAGCTCAACTCATGTCATGGTTTGGGAGCAGAATCTGGATGCTTTTAGTTGTATGGGATATTTGAGTGTGCAGGTTTTGTTCCAGTTTTATTTGGTTTTACCAGTTTTTATCAAAAATGCTTGTCCTTTTTATCATATTTTCAATAAATATCTTTGAAAATCATTTTTTGGGTGGCTGAAGAGATGTCTGGTGGACTTTCGCGACTGAAGGAATTTTCGTTCATAGTGTTTTGCTACTTAGTAAACATGTAGGGCAGGACCAACTATTTTACGTAGCTACGCCACTAACTATCAGGGTATTAAATGGTTTGATCTACATATAACTGACTAAATTATCAATCAATGATTATGATACACTTTATTTAATCCTATACAATATTTGTCACTTTCGTTCTCACCTTTGTCTGATTCTTGTATAGCTGAACACGATGCACTGAAGACTACAGAAAATAATAAGTCAGAATTATCTATATAGATGTGCCGTAATGTCTGAGAATCATCTAGTCAAGCTTGCTCGATAGCTTATATAGAATTTTTTCATACACTAACTCCAGTTTCTTGAGCTCTGTATACTTTTATTTCTAATTTTTTTCAAATACGTTGCACTGTTTATACAATAGTTTAAATCTTTGTCTGCCTTACTTTGTAAGCCTTCTCTGCAATGGCGGTTAAGATATTGGCTTTTGGTGTCTTTCAAAAGTCGTATGTTAAGACATCTGCTGGTGCCAAATAAGAGTTGTTTTTACTCTTTGTACTTTGCTCTTTGGGTAAAGTATGAATTACTCTTGATTTGCTTCTTACGATCAATTTGATTTGAAACTCACAGTATATGGTCAGGCCTGATGTCAGTAAGGGGCTCGTTTTAAATTTAGTTGCCTCGAACATTGTAGAATAGTACTTACATAGCATGTATGGGATGTTTCAGTAACCTATAGTATTCGCAATTTATAGACACCGTGTTCTGGTGGATAGGTTCCTCTCCCCCAGTTCAAGGGGCTCATGGTTTGAAAGGCCATTGATAAAAGCATGTAGGGCATCCGGTCTTAAAGTGCACTATGCTTCAGTAACAAGTTCCATGTACATTTGCAATAGTCAAGCCCTTTAATCTGGGAAGAGAAAACTTACAGTAAAGAAAAATAATTCTATACAAATGTAAAAATTACCTGCAAGAAGATATAGAATACAATTCATGCTAAACAAAACATGAAACACGAGGCCCAACATCAGTTACTTCAGATATTGCCAAAATTACAAAATGTATTTTGAAGAGTCTTACATTTAACTTTTGTACATAATAATTTTTCAATGTGTGGCGCTAAGGCGCAAGAGAAACCAAGGACTCGTGATCCCGTGGTCCAGGTTTCGGCCTGGTCTTTGTGTCCATGTTCGATCGGGGGTGTAGATGTTGTCGCCCCTGAGAACGACCTTGGTGTTTGTACCTGTAGGAAAGGCACTTCATTCGATACATTTATTGGACTCAAGATACTTTCTAGGTTTACTCCAGTGCCAAGATAGGGAAATGATTCTAGCGCACACCCTACTCTAGCCAGCGAAACTGAAGACAGCCCTCTAACATATACTCTAAATTTTTCAAGGTTGATGACCAGGAGCGTATCCAGAAGTTTCCAAATGTGGGGTACAATAATAGAACTCCCAGGAACAGAATTCTAGTGACAGTCTACATTTACGCTTACGCAAGTGTGTGTAACACGTGCCTCACAAGTCGCAGTGTTCGAATGTATTGAGACATTAATGTTTGAGTCCATTTTCCATTGTCATGATTTTCTTAGGTATTAAGATAATATCTTTCAAAGGGGGACATTCCCCCGTGTCCCTCGCTTGGATACGCCTTTACTGATGACGCAGATTTTACTTCATCTACAGTGCTACGTGGAAGCCTAGTGCCAACACCAAACTTTCCATTGGAAATGTTACGTATTAGGCCAATTTGATTCTTTTCAGAGTAATAACAAGGAACAGTCATGGATCTTTAAAGTGTAAACAAACATTTTGCTCTGTCTATCACCTCCCTCTAATTTAAGTCTTGGTTGTAAGACATCGCTCAAAAAATCTCTGCGCTGCTCAAGCAGGAAACTTTGCATACTAATGGCGTTCAAAAGCATGAGGTTTCGTCATTTGACAGATTTAATTAGGGCAGATAGCTGTAGTGGTTCTCCGAAGAACCACAATGACGACAGGTTTTAATAACGACGTCAAAGTCATTATTGAGGATAGTACTTATCTCATTTTTCGAAATTCAATCTGTCGCCAATAAATAATGCAGTTATTCAAACAATTTTATCACCTGGCTTATCAATATTTGTTAAAGACCCTTATATGACATCAGTGATCCACTAAGGACACTTTCAAAATATCTGAACAGATTTTCAAGTCCAAAGTCTTCTACATCTTTTGCATTTATTTTCTGAAATGGTTTTAGAGAAATAAAAAAACGTCACCATTAGGATATTTTCTCATTTTCTAATAGCTCTTTAAAACTTATTATTTCAAATTCTTTCTTCTCTATAACAACTTGTTTTTCAAATCAATAAGATGTGTATGAAGCTAAAGGGGCTTTACGTATCGATGAATTGATATTTGTCGTATTGTGAAAACACTCTGCTGTAAACATGGCAGTATCTCTCTCTACCACGAAGAAAAAGATTAGTCTTGTACAATGGGAGGAGCAGTAACACCAAAGACGTGTTTCCTTACACTTTTATCAGGCATTTTACAATATGGAAGGCTTTTGTAGCAAAGAAAGATTTACAAGTACAAGCTGCGTGGTGATTAATAAGAGAGAACCATGTCAACCCGAATGTTGATATTTTAAAATTACAACAACTTCATGGACAAGACGACAGAACTGGAGGGAGAATTATCATAGATGCAAAACCGCACAGTGTTGAACCCGACAGAGCATTAAAACCATCCCTCTGGAAGAAAGAAGGTTTCAGAAAAAATAAGAGAGTTCTTAATAAATTAAGGCGGATTATGGGTTAAATGGCCTCGATAAAACTTCTAACGGACAAACATAAACTGAAGATGACTTCGACTCAATGTAAAATCAAACGCGTTGTAAATTATGTGGTATTTTTATTAGAAACAGTAATAAATACCCTAACTAGTCAACAGTGTTTCAATATCAATTAATACTCGAGCCAATTACATTTGGGTACGTGGTATTTTTTCCCATCTATTTTGACAAAAAAGGTAACCTCAAAATTTTGACTGTCATTGTCGCTTTAATTTTTGCAGTTCAACATTTAAGTTTAAAATGCATATACTTCATTTTTGCTCTAATTTTTCTGCTGTTTAGGTTAATGAAGGCCATGTAATACAAACGTAAACAAATAGAGTGAAACATTTAACCTTACTAGAATTTCTGGCAGCCAAATGACGTCTTGCTATTATAATCTTTATCTAAAATGATGACGTTATTGCAGAGAGAAGTGTTTACAAGAAAACGTTATCCTAATTATCATGATTCTTCTTGGCAACTCAACTCCGGAAGTCTTAAATCATCCCTTATTTGCTTTATTGATTGAGAGATCAATTCCCACATTTATAAACGAGTGAAAAAGACGTGAAATCTCACGTAATGGTTGTGAATCATAGGGAAACATGGTGACGTTTAAGTAGCTGCCAGGCTACTAACTAGTGTCACGGCCAAGAACGTTGGGTGGCTTCAGTTCGTTTTGTTCCTGCAGTTTAAGGCCAGGAAAGTAGAGGTATAGGACCGTGCCAAGTGTTAAGGTGTGGAAGATGTGGGCAAGAGGTTACTGACTATAGGCTATTGACTATGAAATTGGAATACAAGGGAATCTCTTTGCGGCGAAATCTAAGAAGGCTAATGCTGCCATGAGATGTGTTACTTCTGAATTATGAATGGGTGCAAATTTTAGTGTCTCTCGGTTTATCTACTTGATAAGTCCCCGAAGTTACTTTTCCATAGCATAGACAATCGGTATGAGCAGGACAAATATACGGATTGGACAAAAGCTTAACGATTTATCAGAATTGATAAGGAAATCTCTTGTTCAAGTGATTTTTATTTTAATATCTGAACTTTGATTCAACTTTTTGACTAAAATTTCTAACAAGTTTAATACATTGAATTTTCGATTACGTCTTCTGAATGCTAGTTAACTTCATATATCACGTCAGGGTTTGCAAGTGAGGTAAAAGAAGCTATTGGTTAGTAAAACAGGGGCTAAGCGTTTCCAAAAAACCTCTTAAGAAACTGAAATAAGCACAAGGTAAACTTAATCCTCTAAAACTTCTTATAAATACCAACAAAAATGATGTCAGATTTATCGTTATCTGATACAAGAATCAAAAAGACATAAAGGCCCAGTCTCTGTCAAAAGCCTTTGAGCAAAGACAACCTATTATCTCATTACGTCCAAGATGGGCATCGTCGTTAGTGGCCATTACCTGTTGATATCATGTGAGCAAATGACAACATACAAACAATGACTAAGAAACGTACACTGTATGTAATTAGTCGGTTATAAATTTAGTAGACAATTAGGTAATTTGCAAAATACGTCTTATGCATTGTTTATCGCCATTTAATCTTTCCAGTTTATATATACAATAAGGTAAACAGTTAAGATATCGCACAGAAATGCATTCCTAATATGTTTCAGTGACTTTATCACGTCAAATGTCATGTTAACGTATTAGCTATGTTTTATGTCAAAATTAGGGAAGTTACTACGTTAACATGATGCTTTCTAATACCAGAAAGATTTTAGTATCTCAAATTATTCGGACAGAATACAAAAAATGGCTTCAAAAAAAATTCATTTTCCCTTTGATGACACATTTTAATGTAACGAACGACGTAAAGAAAACACTTAGTTATTGTGCCTCGTATCTGTATACTTTGGATTATCTGGAAAGGAATTTGTATTGGGACAGAGTTCTGATGTGAGATTTTAGGACACTGAAGCTAAGTATATCCAGTATCTCTTCTCATGAAGGCTTTCGCTTTAAAACCTTTTAGCTCAAAAATATGCAACAGCTCCCATGTTAACGGTGGTGATAACTTTGGGGTTGGGTGGAATCATCATCCTTTTTACATTGCTATCCCATGGAACGATTGTAGTGAGTGCATTTTCCTCTATATTTTTTTTGAAAGTACAGCACATCATTGGAGTGCACTTCATTACTAGGTGTACCGTAACATTTCAATAGTGAAGGCAGTGTCCCACGTCATAAAAAAGAAAAAAGCATCTTATGCAAAAGTTTTATTTGCTTCGTATTCTCTTCTTATTTTCGATATCGTTATTCTATGGCTCTATCTCTACACTTGTAGGCTTTTGACTTAGGTTTTGTTTGTAATATTGAGGACGCTGTTGCAAATCTACAATATAATGTTGTTTCTAAGGAACAACGTAGCATACCACATGAGATATAATGTCTTAATATTTGACTTCGTGCTTGTTTGAAGAATCGCCTCGGATTCCGCAACATATGTAACTTGAAAACAAAACTTTTTTAAAACATCAGATTTCTTTCTGGTAGACTATAGGACATCACCGTTATGTACATCAATGCCCTCTCTACATAAAGTTTTCGGTGCATATTGTTAATTGCGCCAATTACAGGTTCTTTGTTGAAGCCATGGATATTACCAAGAGTCTTTTATCTATGTATTATTAGGCGAATTGAAAAACCTGCTCTATACGAATTTATGTTGTAAAGAACTTTGAAGTAAACAAACTTGGTTTCTAAGGAAACGAACGCGGAGTAAAGAAACCAGAAACATGAAAATAATCGCTCATGTTTATTTCACTCAAATAGCCTTACAAGTGGACAACACAGTTGTTATTTGAGCCACTGCGTAATTTTGCGGTTTTTATACGGGGGACTTTGACTTCATCAAAAACACCAAAGTCTAAACAAACGCATATAATATGAAAAATAGTAAACTTTCATCCGATGGCAGATGGTTTGGTGCATCAGTGTGGTGTTTAACGCTTTGCTATAGTTTTACAATTGAAATCAAAGACAGCAAAGATGCTATAACAGCAACAACAGAAAGT
>JAAAKL020013641.1:0-12355 GCA_010016065.2 Carybdea cf. marsupialis auct. non (Linnaeus, 1758) | reverse complement strand
TTAATGTTACACTTTTTTATGTCCCAGATGTATTTTGATATCTCAGTATCCAGCTTCCGTTGTACAGTTGAACTTTACCAAAGCTTACTTTTTAGTTAATGTTACACTTTTTTATATCCCAGATGTATTTCGATATCTCAGTATCCAGCTTGTATTTTACATTGTTGAATGTCTTAGTGTGATACTGGAAGAGTTCCTAGAATCCAGTACTACAAGGGCTGCGTTATAGCCTTCCCTTATCGGGTACTATCTCAGTTACCGGACCATTATACACTACAATCTTACACTGCATCTACATTCTAGATGACACTTACTCTTATCATTTTACTTGTATTCAGATGTCGTATTTGCGTTGTAATCATGGTGCATGATATTGGTTTTGTTCTGGTTGGTAACGCTAGTATTAGAAGAAATCTTCCCTTGAGCATTTTTCCTATTGAAGTTTTACTTTGGAGTGTATTTTGGGGCTGTATTTATCAGCTAACGTAAGTATTGCTGTAACGTTATTTGTTGTAACTGTGTTACTAAATGGTGTGTTAATTGATAATGTTGAGTCCCCTACTTGTACGATTACGCGTGTGGTGTGGGCGTCAGTTCAAAGTTTTGTTGATAGTCAAATTAACTGACTTTCAGTGCAGCTTCATAAACTGGTGCAGTATTAATAAACGAATATTGATCTGAGATAAGGTTAGAGATTTGTTTGTTTGGTGGTTTGAAGCTGGGAAGCTAGAGTCCGAATGGATTGATAAATCTTCTTTCAACTCACCACAGTTTATCTATGGTCCCCAGTTGGGCCTATGTCCTTGTTCTTGAATAATACTAGTAATTGTTATATAGAACAGTTCATTGCTATCATTCAGTTATTACTCAGTTTAGTTAAAGTTATTCACTGTAGTATAATTTATAGTTAACACCTCAGTACAAGGACCATTATTGAAACAAACGTAAGCAAACTTGCCCACCTTGCTACTTTGTCTAAAGTGGCTTTAGAAATGGAGGGGTGAATGCCCCCTTTACCTCTATGAGGCTTTTCTTATATTGAAGGGTTTACTCTACTTATTCGTAAGAAAAAGAAAATTGTCCAAATTGCCGATTAGGCTGGCCCATGCCAAACATGAAAACTTCAGGAGATGGTCAGGAAACCATACGGACCAACCGAACTATTCGACGTTCAGCTGCTCTTGAGTCTTAAATAGAAAGGGTGGGTTGGAATAGTCAAGGGAGTTATATGCAAAATTCTTATTAACGGAGCGTGATGGTGAGTAGCAGCGAGGAGAAAAAGGTAGAAATCTTTGATAGCTGTAAAAGAGTAAGGGATTAAAAGAGGTAAAAATGTTAAAATATTTTTGGACCATGATGATTCATGGACTGGTGATTGAACATGGCTGCCAAACATGGGAAAAGAAAATACAGATACCCAGCTCCGCAAATGCTGGACATGACCCAGGAAAATAGTTATGATTTCAGTAATGAAACATAAGGTACGAAGCAGTGAATCCTTGCCATTTATATCTGGCCCTTGGGCTTTGGAGCTCAGTTGATAAAAAATGACTGTCAAAGTACTGTCTGAAAAATGTATGAAATCTTCTTTGAAAATATTTATGTTGAAAGCTCTTGCATGGGAAGTATTACAGATCCTGGTAGATTTTTTACAGCATATTTTGATAAATTTGTTATGTCTGTGATGATATGTCAGATGTGGGGTCGCTAATTCCATATTAGAACCCAACGTGAAAATAGTTTTGGCAACTTTGTAGAAATTGCTTATGAGATACGCCACCGTTCATTGAGCCACATACTTCACATTTAAAAGACGATATGGAAAAGCCTGATATATTGCAAGAGATAATTCAGATCAATTTTGAAAGGAACAAACATTGAAGAATTATGTCTATGTCTATTAGTGGAGTGTTTGGAGCTAATCTAACGAGTGGAGAAATCGATTATGTGATTATCGTGATTCACATTGATAAAAACCCGTCGAAATATTTCTCTAGAATCTTGTGACAACTAATATAATGATAAACACTGAAACATTAATTTTCGACCACACTTACACAATGATCTTTTGCGAAGATTACCCTTTTTAAGTAATACGCAGATAACTACGCTGTTGTTATAGGAAAATGTGTGATTCCAAGGGAAAAGGTCAGCCTTCGTGTATTAAGGGATTTCAATTTTCTCGTTAATGAAAACAAGTTGCTATTTAACTAACATGATAATTAAAAGTATTGATATGACAAATATGTATTATATAATTAGCATAAACTATTAACGACTTAAGCAGATTAAATACATGTTGTTATTAAAAGATGATACACTTATGACAAAAGGTTGTGACAAATCGAAGCTCTAATGCTTTTATTTAATCATTTAAAACTTGCTGTAAAAAAAATATCAGCTGTGCTGTATTGTTGATAACATTGGGACTAGAGAGTGCACGTAAGGTTTTTTTTGGCTGTCAAGTTATAGCCAAGTTAGACTACCGTCGGTAAAGTTTGTTAGCTGTTGAACATATTTGATTGTAAGTCTAGACTATGTACAACTATGTAAGTATCCTTTTATAAGATACAGGCTGCCACAGAATTCGAAATTTTGCGAATATTTTTGGTATTGCCATCTTTGATATTTTTCTTTTGTGTCATGTTGAGTAGTTAACATTATATCTAGTTATGTTTATTTTAACTTTCTTATCTTTCCTAGATTTTTTAAGAATATTTATAAGTGCATCTTAGCTTATTGTTGCGGCCTCTTCTTTCAATATTTTCAAATGGTTTTTGTGTTACCATACAGCTCCTTGTTTGTTCTCTTCTCACTCCTTGCATCGTTATACACTCGTCTAAGCATTCGTTTATGTACTATCCTGCATTTTCTCCTCAGTCCATGTAATTGATCGTGAAGAACTGCCATAAAGAAGGATAGACTCCAAAGTTGCTCTTAATAACTGCAGCTTGAAATTGTCTGCCAGTTTGCTTTCACAAATATTGCTCATTTTGTTTAGGGCCAGCCATGTCAGTGCTTTCCTAGAACCTATGTCTCTGCCCTTTGAATCAATCCAATTGCCGAGGTATTTAGAGTCTTGTTACCCTGTAGCCTCCAGTATATCAAAGTAATTGGTATCCATACCTGGGAAAATTGCCTTGGCGTTTAGATCGTAATAAATTGACGTAATTGTTTGTACTAGACTTTAAGGGATATCGTGCTCAGCTAGAATCTTAAACATTACTTGGTGTTTTGTGGAGTCGAATGACTTACTAACATCTACAAAGGCCATAACTTTTGGAAGGTGGTTTCTTTCAACCCTTCTGTAATACGTCTGAGATTAAATATTTATGTTATAGTTGATCTTCCAAGTCGGAAACCCACGGCTGTCGATAGCCACCGCGGGCCCGGGGGTATGTTATAACCGGGCCCCAGTCCGTCATCCGTCATGCATCATCTGTCATGCGTCATCCGTCATACTTTGATTGTGATCCCATATGCGCGTCATCCTTCATCCGTCATAAACTTCCCGCGCTTTTCTACGTTGCAATGCCATTCTTCGTTTTACTAACATGGTGCCTCAAGTGAAAAGGTTTGCTCTCCTGCGAGCAATGTTTCTCTTATCTGAAAGTAATTATCAGTTGTGTCTTCTTTACACAATGATTCAAACTCAGAAGAAGAAAAACGGCACACGACGGCGTAAATTTTGTGTATCTGAAGTATTGAAACGCAGCAAGGAGTTTGGTGCCTACTATCATTTGGTGCAGGAACTGCAGCTAGATGCAGCCCAATTAACCGCCTTTTTTAGATTGTCAAAGGAAGAATTTCGTATTGGTCTGCCCTATGTTAAGGAGGAGGCAACAAAAACAAATCTGACAAGAGAGAGCATCAGTGCCATGGAGAAGCTGACACTATGTAGGGTAAGAGACTCGAATCCTCAGAAAACTATTTTGCCAAATGTGTGAGAGTTTGCAGGTCTGATTATGGGATTAAGAACTGTATTTTTACGAAGCGAAGTGTCTTCTTATGTATTTCTTATTTCCTAGTTCTGTCACTTCCCCTTTTATTTTATTGTCAACATTACTGGGCTTTGATCCTATACTGTATAGAATGTTTGCTGGATACTGAAAATGGAAACCCGGAGACATGGACAGATTGTTAAAGGCACATAATAGGCTAGCGCGAGTAAGTGAATGAGTAGAAAAGAAAAACAACACAATATCCAATTGAAACATTACTATTGTAAACTTAACAATATAATAAAATTATGTCACAAACAAACAAAAAATCTACTCTTCATCCTAAGCCTGATAAAACAGTTCTAAAATTCTGAGTTGTAACCATCCTCTTTTCTTGCTGCTCAAACTTTTGGCCCTCAAGGCACAGGATTCATAAAATAGATTTTCCTCATCCTTTGGATTTTCCTCCATCATGGCTGGGAGGTGCTCAGGCAGAACTTTTGCGTTTCAACTAGTTCCAGAAATCCTGCCTTCAAGTTCGTGGGACTGCTCTGCACCTTTCCCTTCTTTCTTTTAATTGGCAGCACTTTAGTAGTACTTTCACTGTTGGCTGCACTCGACAATGACTCATCCAGCTTGTATGAAATATAAGGAAAATACTATTGCATGAGATATAACATGGTGTAAAATTGCTGTTTTTAGTATCTTGCAACTGGAGAGTGTTACATGTCACTGGCTTTTCAATTCCGGATTGTTACCATCACTGTCTCCAGAATTATCCATCAGATGTGCTCCCTAATATGGAGGGAAATGTATTAAGAGTATATGAAGATGCCATCAACACAGGGAGAGTGGTTCAATATAAGCAGGTACTTTCAACAGAAATGGCAGTTTCCACATTGCATTGGTGCTTTAGATGGAAAACATACTGTCATTCAAAAGCCAAGAAAGACAGGATCATTACATGACAAGTGCAAACATCAATTCTTTATCGTTTTATTGGCATTAGTTGATGCTAATCTTTTTGTTATTATGATTGATATTTGGGGTATGGAAGAAGTACTGAGGGTTGAATTCTGGCAAATTCCTCATTTGGTAGAGCCTCAATGGGAGGCAGTCTCAACATTCCAATGTCCTCACCCCTTCTGGGTGCAGAGGACATTGGAAATATGCCATATATGATAGTTGCTGATGAAGCCTTTCCAATGCAAAGGCTAATCATGCATCCCTATCCAGGGAAAGATATTGTTGCAAGTAAAGAGATCTTCAATTATAGAGTGAGCTGGGCAAGGAGGATGGTAGAAAATGCTTTCAGGTTATTAGCTGCAAGATGGCGAGTGTTCCACACAAAAATTGCTGTTTTGCCAAAGACAGTCAATAACAAAGTAAGTACTACACAATCTTGCACAACGGTCAACTGCAGCTGCTGACGCATTGAAATCAATAGATGAGTCAATACAGGGCTTCAGTAGATTGATCAACTTGCGAAGATGTGGTTACAGGGAGTATGAAAAGGCACTAGAGATAAGAGAGAAAATGAAGATGTACTGTTGTGAGGACACTGTGGCATACAGTGCAGTGGCAATACAGCTTTGTTACATGGCTAATTAAATGTTGTAGCTGTTTACATTGCTCAAGCCAATCTGAATATTATAAAGCATTTCCTTTTGGTTTACAATTTGGCTATGCCATATAAAGAAATTTCAGATGGAAGGGATGTAATACTTTATAGAGTGTAGTTTTATCTGATTTAAAATCACAGATAACTATTTGGTCACAAAGAGCTAGTAAGAGCTGAACAAAGACTAATGCAATAAACGAAAAATAGAATTCAAAATCATCACATTCTGGCTGACTCAAAATACTTCAGTAAATGCAGGCCATCGTAACAAAATTGAATGCTAATAAAACTTAGTTTTTTGTAGGTATATTAACAGTACTGTTACATTTAAATTGTCAAATATATATTTAAGGATCTTACTCTGTTACAGAAGCGTCATCTAACATGTTTTCCTCTATGTCCCCTTATGGAATGGTTGGTGGTTGAAGAGAGCATACATGTACTTCCAAGGTGACATTTGTTTCTGTGCTAAAGCAGAAAAAAGTGGAAAGTTTTAAAGGCTTACACTTCTCACTTTCCTGACGGAAAATCTGCTTATCACTTACAGTATTATAAACCATACATGGGTCACCATTGCGTTGAAGTGCCCACTTAGGCACTTGGACATAAGTGGACACTTTCAAAAGTTCTTAAATGTAGTCACATTACATCCGGGGGAACCTTTCATTTGTAACACATTCCAATTTCTATAAAACTTAATATATACAAATTGAATACAACAAAGGAGAGGTCTGTTTAGTATTTTTAAACCAGTGAAAAAAACTAGGATGAAACGAGATAAACAGGTAAAGAAATAAACACTGTTAGAACCTTTGCATTCTCACTTTTTAGGGCATATTAATTTACTCTACTTTAATGATGATTCTTATATCTCAATAATCCTACAAAAACTTGAAGTGTTTCCGGAGTTGTTTCCTCACACGAATGTATATGTCACGAAGAGTCCTCCATCGTTTCTTACATTCATCCCCTGAAACAAATGTTGAGAGAAAACATTACCAGCAACAAACGAGATATTTAAGCAAACTTCCATGTGCTACATGCCCAGGCCTATCATTTAGCACTGTTTTTGAGGACAGCATTTATGTTTCGTGCACTCTCATGAAACATGTCAAAAACACCAAAAAAGAGATTTGAAGCATGGCTTGATATTCACGACATTTCGTGCTGCTTGCGTAAATTATCACCACTTTTGTGATTGCAAATTCAGTTCTTATTGAAATTTGTTTAAACTACCGTGTAATAACCTCCAGTAGAAAAGCACAGAGATCACACTACTCAACATGCCTACCCGTAAAAGGTACTTTGTAAAAAAATTAAAATGGAGGCGAGAATTAAAATTTGTATTACATCCAAGATCATTCTTATTACATTATTTTAATAGTTGTGTTATTATAAAAGTAGAAATATACAGTTGAACTCGTAACCTTAGTATAATAATATTGGTAATATGAGGCTCTTGCATGCACAGCCTTAGCTATTGAGATGTACTACAGTTTTAGTTTTACTTGTGATGCTGCAAGAGATCGGTGTTGCCATAACTTGATTCCTGGTGTCGTTTACAGCTATTATAGTTATAAAATGTTCCATATGTTTTAAAATTTGTTGGTCCAAATACTCTTTGATATCTTTTCCAGATCTAGGCTAATCCCCCAGTATTACCCGAACAAGTATGTAGGCCTATACAGAAATTCAAGCTGCACTGGATATTCAATTAGGCATGAAGTATGCCCAAAGATTTATCTGCATAAACATAATATGAGCTTGCGTGCAACCATTCTTAAATTATACTAATCAGGTGTTTACTGCTTGAAATGAAGTAAATACAAAATAGGCTTTCCTAGACATACAGATCTAGACATCAACTGCTTCCTCATTTGAACATTTAAGAATTCGTTCATCCTGATTTTCATTCAATTGATAATAGATCATGTGTTGAGGTAAGGGAGTGAGAATCGTTGAAGTAGGAAAGTTCAGGCTTTTTATATGCATGAGATTGACAAGCATAACGAGGCATATACCCAAAATGTAGAAAAAGACAGAGGATTACATGTACGATGCTCGCATGTAACAAGAGGCAAACAATATATATCAACGTAAAATTGTTTCTTCATATATTCGAACTATAGATCAGGACCGATTTGCCTCTGGAAGTTGAGGTGCGAGACTTTGCTGGGAAGTTTGTATAGTGTATCCAATTAATTTCATTAATGTTACCAGATAAGTTAATTTAAATGAAATTCAAAACCTAGTAAATAAAAGGAATCGAATGTCCAAGTGCCGTGATCACCCATCTCGTTCGCCATCCTTTCCCACACATTTCTGATGAATATTGCATCTCTGTTTCGGTGTGATGATACATCGTATAAAGCTGGTTCCCCGCGAACAATCTCGATCAGCCTCCTAGTGCTTTTAGAAGAGTTATTCCCTTACCCATTTTGTAAAGTAAATTCTAGTACTAGAATATTAAAATCTGATTAACTTCCTTTCCAGACTGAAGGCTCTCAGAACAATTTGCTGCTCGCTGCTAGTCGCTGTCTTGACAGCCTCGTCTTTGCTAGCTTTTGTCGAGAACGAGGTTAAAGCAACATAGATGCATATGCGCCATCCGTCAAAAATTGGTCTTTGACCGAAAATATCTTTACGCATGAGATAACATGGACACAGACACATGGAAACACTATAAGTGTTTCCTGTGAATTCGAAAAGTAAAGGTGACGGATAACGAATGATGGACACATGGAAACACAGCTTAAGGCTGTTTTTTTCATAGAATGAGATTTTTGAGGGCCCCTTTGGGGCTCTGGTCACGGACCTCCAATCACGCCTACCCCGCCATTCGGCGGCTCTGTGGAAACCACTCTGATTGTAAGGGAGGTGAGGGTCTATCGTAGGGGGTTTAGTTTACAACTGAAGGAAGGCTGATATCCCCGGTAGTTTTCCGTACTGCTCAAATCTTATGATTTGGGGATGGTAGTAATGTTCAAAGTTGAGAGCTGGTGTGTTTTTTGCTTTTCCATGTTCTTGTTAGCAAAACTGAGGATGATTATATCATTTCATGATATTTCAGAACCTCAATTATTATCCCATCTACTCCATCCATCTATCCATTTTTTTATAGTCAGCCGTTTTTCCACCAGTCCATGTGGTTACTGACTTCGACCAATCTTTTCTTTCCATCTTGTTCTTTCCTTTGCATCATCTTTCTTTAGGCCAATCTTTGCATCTTTTTCCATCTTGTCTCTCCATCTCTTTTTCCATCTTGTCTCTTCCTCGTCCTCTTCTGCCTTCAATTTCAAGCTTCATTGCACTCTTTACACCTGCATTGTCTTATTTTCTCAATACATCCCAAACCATCTGAAACATCTCTCTCTCTCTCTCTCTCTCACAACATTCAGCTTCTGAAGTGAAATTAGATAATGTTAGGCTACAATGGCCTAAGCGATGCCTTCAGTAGGTGTGTTTACTAACTTACCAAGGGAACTGCATGTCCTGAGCTAACAGCGAGCCCGTTTTGTTTTACATCACCCACACTCGTTGCCTTTACTGCATATTCAGCTTCTTAACTAATATATCTGTACTTTAAATACAATTTATGTAGTCCCCTCGTCACTGATTATTTTACTAAGTGATGCTATTGTTAGATCCTACCTTGACATATGATGTAAAATAAACAACACTTAAGAACTTAAGCATTAAAGAAGAACCTATCAAAAATTGTCCCGGTCATCCCGCATGAGATCGCTGAGAGAGTATTTAAGAATTGAGGCAAATATTTACTTCTTCACAAAAACTAGTCATTCTCTCAGTCGTTTCGTAGATTTTTTTCGAATATTTGGAGTCGTTGGAACTTATTTATGGTTATTAAGGTATCATTTATCCCATTTTTAGGAAAGGTTACGAATCCTACTAACAGGGGAGGTTATACACCATAGCGCACGAGGGACGGAAAAGTGGGGAGTTACAATGCTTGCGCAAAATACAAATAGATCTAGATTTGTAGGTAACCAGAAAGGAATTAACGGTATCACAGAGTTCTGCTTGCAACTGTGTCTATGTGTAGTATTAGATGATGTAGTCGTCAGCATTTGATTAGGAAGGGATAATGTAAGAAATCAAAGGTAAAAGAGTTTGTTGAATGGTACAGAACAAAAAAAAACAGAAAGTAGCGAAAACACTTTTGTACCTAATAGTATTATTCGATTGAGTACAAAATCGTCAGAATTGAAGTTAAAAAAAGGGAGCAATGAATCCAACACCTAACTGTGTTTTCAAAGTAGTCAATCCAAACTCTGACTGCCAAATTGGTGTTGTTTTAGCCAATCAGTAGTGTCCTTGCGCATTTTTGCATTTATGCCAGTAACAAAGCGTGCTCAACTGTGTGCCTTCCATAAATTGCGGCATTATTGTCTATTCATTTTCTTTACAGTGTGAAGGCAATGTGACTCTGCCATAGTGAAGCATTTGCTTGAAAACCCTGACTGTGCAAGAATGTATGCGGATAACAGCTTCCGTAAAATAAGTAAAAATAGGTCTGCTTTTCACTCCGCCGTTCTAGAATTCAGCTTCCGTAAAATAAGTAAAGATAGGTCTGCTTTTCACTCCGCCGTCTACATCAAAGAAAGAAACCCGTAGTTTGGTAGACAAAAAGAATTTGTCTTTTCATTGTGCCTTTCAGTTCCACGGGCACTACTGATCGGTTGAAACAACACCAATCTGGCAGTCAAGGCCCTGCTTGGCTACTCTTACAACATAGTTAAACATAGGTTTCATTGCTGTCTTTTGCAATTTCAATTCTAACGACTTTGTACTGTTGCGAGTGTCAGACGAAAAAAGCTTTTAAATAGAAAAATGTTTTCGCTACGTGCAGTTTTTTTCCTGTACCATTCAACAAACTCTTTTACACTTGATGGAAAAAGTCCGTGCAATTTTGAAAGTAAAATACATCAAATGATACAAAAGCATACAGCACTTTTAGCAGTATGTACATTTAGGTATGAATTATGTTATTTAATGTTTTTGTCTGTTCATACTTTGTTTTAGTACCAAAAAGTTCTATTTTGATTTTAGGTTGAAGGCTATTTGGTACTCCAGATATTAGAAGATGATTGGATTCATATGAATTCTTATGTCTTGCTGTTTTTTTTCTTTGGTATCGGATTGTCAGTTGGAGTGGCAGTTGCTGTCAGTTTTCTACTTTACTATCAAGTAAGTGAGCAATTATGTCATTTGTTACACTAAAAAAGCGAACCATGAAAAATAAAGAGCTTTTAATCCAGAACAGTTTCATAGAATGCAGATCTATAGTTGGACAAATCATAACCTTTAGAAGAACTACCGAAGAAATTCAAAACAACTACATTTCAGCAGTCCTCATTTTTCTGACTCCCACAAAATCTTAGATTCCATAAAATGATAAAAGATGTGCCTAACCCTGTCAGCCTATGGATTTCCTGAGTCCATCATCAAAGCTATATGCGGTATAAAAGGGGCATACATCAACACCGCGTCATAAATAGTAACTGAAGATGGCAACACCAACTTCTTTCACGTTGAAATGGGTATCCTGCAAGGTGACACGCTTACACAATACCTTCATGTCATCATTGGTGACTACTTAGAGCAACTAAATCGTCCAGTAGATCTAGCTCTTACAAGCCGAAACCAGAAAGGAAAAAGACAAAGCTAAATGTGGCGCAATAGTTAGAAATAACGTGTAGAATCCTGTTGATATCTCTTCCAATTGTTTCCTGTGTCAAGTAATTACACGTGAAAGTTACCTGCAAAATTATCTCTCATCTTCAAGTTTTTTATGGCAATAGACTATTTAAGAGATCACCTGGATTTATGGCACAGAGAACTAAATGGAATAACATTTATAACTCAAGCCTTGCAGCATATTGTTTCAGGGTGTAAAGTTCATCTCGAACAAGGACGATACAATAGGTCTTTCCCATTATTCTTTTACGCCCGCATTGCACCTTGATAGTGGTATTCAACATTCAGCCGCGAAACTCAATTTTTTAAACAAACCAGCGAGTAAGACTATGGAGTCCTCTACGTCTAGCAAGAATTCGTCGGATAAAATAGATACAAGTTGCTGTGAAGCTGATTCTAGCTTTTTAAAAAGCTTTATTACGGGGCCAGTCCCCTCACAGTCATTTACATTGGTCTCATATACGGATTCTATACTTTCAAACTGCGATAATCAAAGTAATGTTTGTTGGACTCGTGATCTTAGGGAGATGTCTAAACTAAATCAGGAATTGCTAACGAGGTATATGGTGTCAGATACTGCAGTAGGGGATAAGCGCCTTAAAGGAGCATTTAGGCACAAGAGTTTTGGATATCAGGTGTTCAAGAACGGTTACGTAAAAATTGTTTGTGTTCAACCGAATCTTAAGCTCCTTGAGCATCGATTTTTGTGTCAAGTATATGCTTCGATGAAATAATGTAAGTATGACGTATATGTGCATTTGAAGCAACTAACTGGATAAGTGTTGTATGGTAAGTGTTCTTATAAAGCTGGATCTGGAGGCTGTTGTAAACAAGTTGCTGCCTTCTGTATCAGTTATTAGATTACAGAGAACAGTGTTTGTGCCGAGTACCGGATGAGAAAACCTGCACAGACTTGCTTCAACAGTTGCATGTACCTTTTGATCGCAGTGCCCAGGCACGCCAAAGCTTATTTATTTTAGGGGGTAAAGAAGATAATGTACACTGGATGGTCCATAGTGGGGTACACTATAGTGGGGTATACAAATATACATAGTGGGGTACACAACAGTGGGGT
>JAAAKL020013640.1:0-12356 GCA_010016065.2 Carybdea cf. marsupialis auct. non (Linnaeus, 1758) | reverse complement strand
TGAATGTTTGAATCCAGTATTTAAAAGGATAGTATACAAACAAATATTTTGAATTTAATCTTGTAATGATATTACTCTATTGACATTCTGCCAATATCATTTTATGAGTTCATTCACTCAATAGTGTTGCGTTCTTAAAATAGAACGTTCAAAATTGAACGCCATACATAATAGCTATTGTTTGGGAAAATTTTTGTTTGCATTGCCCTGTGGGCTCGATGTCAAAGCACGTGGAATATAAGCAGTGAGAAAATGACTACAAGGCGAGTGACAGAGTTTTTTAAACGAAGCAATAATAGAGAAAGCGAAGAAAGCAACGTACGAGCAACAAGAAAAAGTTGATGTGGAAGATAAAACAATATGTAACTGAAGTGAAGAGTCCCCTTCGTCGAGAAACTTGGTCAGGTTAGAACAAGAAGAGAATAGCGTTGAACAGCAAACAACTTATGAGCAATTTCGACCACTTTCGAACTTTTCTTTTCCAAAAACGAAAGCAGGCACTAAAACACGGTCCTGTCATCAGCATTGGTTTGAGCAATACCCATAGTTGCATTACGACAAGTAAGTTAACCAATTTTTAAGTCGTTTCTGTATTGTTTTACTTCGATTGATTTTTTTCCTGATACCTTTGACTTTATAACGCTTGGTGAAAGTCTTGGTCCTTTCTAGTGTAAAAGATTTGATAAGGTAGAATTATCATTTAAAATTTTGAAAATACTAGTATTGGATACCATTTCAGTCATCACGGCCAGATCAGCATTCTTTAGAAACTGAAATGCCCCTCTGAATCTGACTGCATTAGAAATTTGGAAATACTTCTACTATATTTAAGACTGAAATTGTTTCAACAGCCAAGTCCTTCAAGACAGCACTGACAGATCCGTATCCATATGCTTGCATACATCAACCTTACACACATTCATGCCAATATTATCAGATCATTTAATCGTCGCATACCGACAGACACTAGTAAATACTATCAGACATAAGTGCAGACATTCATGACATAAATCAGATAACTTTGTTCGACAAAGCTTGGAAGGGGAAACGATAAGTGCTTAAGAAGATAAACGACATTGGAATTGAGCCCGAATGTGCTACCTCCCTGACAGGTGAAAAGTAGGTACGTGTGAACGAGCCTCACTCAATTTTGTTCCAATGCCATCTACTGAAAGATGATGTCAGCATGACAATTACTCACTGAGAACTCTAGCTTAGGTTTCTTTGCCAAGAATATCACATTATTCAAGGTTATTTAATTTCTATTTTACCCTTAGAAACGATGCTGTATTTTGCCACTACTGCCGAACTCAAGACGGTAAAGGGAATCTTCGAGATCAAGGCAAGAAAGAGACGGCTTACATCACCAAAGGCTTATCAAGCTGGAAAAAGGCTCCAAAATGCTTTACAGAGCACCAAGCCACTGCCTGCCACCGCATTGCAGCTTCCTATCATTTAATTATCCACGAGTGCGAGGACATTGGTGAAATGATTGACAAAAATTCCGTGCAGAAGAAGGAAGCTAAACGCAAATATTTGTTGGATGTCATCAAGTGTTTGAGATACTTGTCACGTTAAGGTATTGCCCTTTAAGGCAGTGAAGAAAATGATAATTATACACAATTACTACGGCTACTTGGAACAAAAGATGAAAACATTATAAAACACCTAGATGGCAGTACAGGATATAAGTACACACATCATGACACTCAGAATGAAATTCTGCACATAAAGGCATCACATGTGTTGCGTCCCAAGTTAAAGGTCACACGGGAATGCCGATTTTTTTTATTTTGATTCTTGACGAATATGCTGATGTTACGAATCTAGAGCAGCTGTCATTCAATATAAAAACAGTCGATGAGAAGTTAAATGTCAACGAAGACTTTCTCGGATTTTATGAGATTGATGACATTCGAAGCTCCACAATAGTGAATGCTGTCAAATATACTTTGGTCAGATTAAATTTGAGTTTGTCAGATTGCCTTGGGCAAACTTATGACGGTGCTAGCAACATGCTAGGGAAACGTTCAGGGGTTGCAACCCAACTGTCATGCGAACAACCAAAAGAGGTTGTAACGCATTGCCAAGAGCATTCATTGAGTCTTGCCGTAAAGTTGTTAACAAATTATTGTCGAATTCTCGGGGATACGATGGGAACAGTTGGAGAGATTTGTATCCTCGTCAAATATCCTCGAAAATTAAGTAAGTTATCTGCTACTCGCTGGACAGTTCGCACCACATGCTTTCAAAAAGTAATTGGTAATTACAAACATTTGCTAAGATTATGGAGTGAATACTTAACAGAGACATTAGATTTGGAAACAAAGTCACGCATTGTTGGATGCCAGAACCAGATGACTTCATTAGTATTTTATTTTGGTCTACGTTTAAGCCAAAAGTTGTATGGTATGACTGACAATTTATCAAAGACACTTCAAAAGGGAAAAATATCAGCTCTTAATAGAATAAATTTGTCCTTGCTAACCGTCAAAACGTAGGAGGGAATGAGGAGTGACAAAGATTTCCTTTCTTTTTTGAAGTCGTGAAACACGCTGCGAGCAAGATCGATTCGCTTGAAGAGCCATCTCTTCCTAGGAAATGGAAACGGCCAGATTACTCTCGTTTAACCTTTGTGGAAGTCTGCGGAAGTTGTAAAAAAAGTTCCCATCCAGATACGTCTGCTAATTACTTCAAACAGATTTACATCGAAGCTTAAGATAGGTCACCAATTTTATCAAGGACGAGAATGGCAATATTCTGGTAGAGTCAGCAGCTGTTGCTAAGAGGTGGAGATGGTACTTTGAGGAGCTACCGAATGAGGAGTATGACAACCAGATAGAGGAGGTTGATGCTGTGGCAGGTCCAGTTGGGGATATTACAATGGAAGAAGTGAGGGCTGCCATCAGATGAAAGATGAAAGAGAAGAGAGCCACAGAACCATCTGAAGTGGCAGCAGAGATGTTCAAAGCAATGGAGGAAATTGGTGTGGAGGAGGTAACAGAGGCTCTAAGGGTGACTGCTAGAGATGAATGCATACCGGATGGTTGGAAGAGCAGTACCACAATAGCTCTGTACAAAGGAAAAGGTCTTGTGTGCATGAAGCACAGAGGATTCAGGTTACTGGAGCATGGGCTGAAGATACTGAGAAAAGTGTTGGATGCTAAACTTTACAAGGTTGTCAGAATAGGAAGTAGTCAGTGTGGTTTCAGGCCTGAGAAGTCTACAGAGGATGCAATTTTCATTGTCAGGCAGTTGCAAGAGAGATATTTAGAAAAGAAAAGGAAGCTCTACCATTTCTTTGTAGATCTAGAAAAAGAATTTGACAGGATACCGAGGAGGGCCATTGAATGGGCTCTGACGAGGCAGCTTGTCCCAGAAAACCTGGTTCGCTTGGTGATGCTTCTGCATGAAGATTCCAAGTCATGAGTGGGGATTGTTGGAGAGGAATCAGAGCAGTTCCCCATAGCAGTAGGAGTGCACCAGAGCTCAGCACTGAGTCTCCAGCTCTTCATTCTGGTGATGGAGGAAGCTACAAGAGAATGTGGAGGGGAGGATGTATGGGAGCTGCTGTATGCAGATGACCTTATATTGACAGCAGACAGCAAGGAGGAGGCAGAGCAGAAGTTTATAGTTTGGAGGGAGGTGATGGCAAAAAGAGGAATAAGAGTAAACATCCGAAAGACAAAAGTAATGGTCACTGGCCAAAAGAACGAGATTATAAGATCAGGCAGATACCCCTGTAGAGTTTGTGGCCAGGGGGTTAAACAGAATTCAATTCTGTGCATAAGGTGTCAAAACTGGTGTCACAACCAATGCTCCAGCCTGCAGAGATTGAGAGAAGATACTAATTTCACATGTAAGACCTGCAGGAGACAAATTGAGCATGAGGAGGAGGAGGTGGCTGAGTCCATACTGATTGACGGTGAAGTAATACAAGAAGTGAAGGATTTTTGCTATCTGGGTGATGTGCTTGACTCTGAGGGCGAAGTGGAGTGAGCGGTGAGGATGAGAGCACCTGCTGCATGGCAACAATGGAGAGAAATCTCCAGCCTCCTTGTAAACAGGAGTATTCCTCTGGAAAGTAGGGGCAGAGTCTACGACGCTTGTATCAGGTCTGTGCTGCTCTACGGCTCTGAGGGCTGGGCAATGACAGACAGGATGAAGGCAGTGATGACAAGTCATGACAGGAGAATGCTTCGATACATGGCTGGGGTCACTTGGTGTGACCGTGATAGAAGCGAAGAGGCCAGGAGATGTGGAGTTGAAATGCTGGAGAATGTATTAAGAAAGAGGAGATTGCGATGGTATGGACATGTAGCAAGGTGTGAGGAGGAGGAGCCACTTAGAAAGATAATGATGCTAAATGTAGAAGGAAGACGACCCCCTGGAAAACCAAAGAAGAGTTGGAGGAGGGCATTGGAGGAGGACATGGGGCAGGTTAGAGCCACAGAGGATGATGCCTTGGACAGAGTCAGATGGAGAATTCTCATAACCAGTCGAACCCCATACGGGAAAACAAGGCATTAAATGGAGAAAGTAAATAAAGTAAGTACTCTTAATCAACAAAAATATGTTTCTCTCGATTCTATGTTATTATTTTTAGTGCTTGTTCTGCAAAGAGGATCAAACATTTGATATAGTATTGCACGTTACCCTGCTGTAGTGTAGGTGTTCATGAACAGCACAATAATTGTATGAGCCAATGTAGGTTATAGTTGAAATGTGAAGTAAAGGTCAGGTCTTTTCAACATGCCTTTTGAGGTGAAACATTGAATGATAGCTTTGATCATTCTGACACTGTAACTTTGGCAGATAATATCTGGTTCCTTTGATGATGTCAAAGAGGTAAATATTTAGAATTAGTTTGTTTCATGAATACCTAGTCTAGTTCCAGCCAATTACTATTTTCTGTGCTGGCTGTGACTAGTGTGTTGTGATCATAAGCCTAAGCACTGCAAATTTGAGATTTTTGTAAATGGTCTGGCTTTGAGATTTCCAATTAAAGAGTTTCTAGGTAGCATAATCTCCTTTCTCTATGATTCGCAGTGCACATAAACAGACTCATGGTTCAGCAAAAATTTTCATTTGAAGTCTAGCAGAGTAGTAATATCTGGGACTTAGTACAGCTTCACTGTTACATTGCTATATAACAAATATATTTCTTAATTCAAATTTTTTAAGAACAGTTGCTTGATTCTCTGTGTGTCTGTTTTTGGCAGGTGATGATTCAAGTGATAAGGGAGCAATCAAAAGATCCTCTGCAGATTTTGCTGGACCTCATTCAAAGAGGGCACTAATAGAATCAAATGAATAAACGACAGCTCCTCACCAAAGAACTGCCTCCAAGGTTAATGACAATGGTTGGAGTATGGTTTGAAATGGAAGCTTCTCTCCTCACAAAATTCCTTTTAATGGCCAGGAAACTCTGTTAGTTAGAATGGCAGAGAATGTTGGACCTTTTGATTTCTTCAAGTTGTATGTGACAACTGCGATTGTGGAACATCTTGTTGTCGAGACAAATCGATATGTTTCCCAAGTTATTATAGCTCTGGGTTCATCAGTAAAGGCCCATTCAAACATGACTAAATGGACAGAGACAAACTTTTACAAAATACAAACCTTCTTGGGAGTGCTATTCTTGATGGGCATTATTTACAAGCCCAGGCTTCAAATGTATTGGTCAACAAACCAAATTTTTCCACCCCCATTTTCTTGGAAGTAATGAATAGGGACAGATTCTATCTTTAACTGGAGTTTCTCCACTTCAATGACAACAATAGCAAAAATACAGACAGATTATTCATATTGAGACCATTTATCAAAATGATTAGAAAAAGATGTAGATGTTTATCCTGGTAAGAATTTATGCATTGATGAATTGCTGGTGCTTTACAAAGGTCGACTTGCTTTTTGCCAATACATAAAGACAAAAAGAGCAAGGTCTGGCATCAAGTGGCATTACACTAGACTTTCTTGTTTACTGTGGTAAAGGAATGTTTAGTGACAAAGAGAATGACGAGTTCAAGGACATGACTATTACAGAACAAATCCCTGCCCATCTAAAGAAGGGGTACTATGGCAATGGATACTGCCGCCTTATTGACAATTACTATACATCACCAAATTTGCAGAGTTTATGCTTGGTAATAGGACCCATGTTTGTGTGACAATAAGGCCAAGAAGGAAGGGATTTCTACCAGAGTTGCTACAAAAAATCTTGAAAGAGGAGCATCATCCTACATGTGGAAAGGGGCCTTCTTGCCTTGAAGTACAGGGTGAAGCAAAATAAAAGTGGCAATAAACGAAAAATCGTATACATGCTCACCATTGCACACGAGGCCTTACATTCACAATTGACTAGGGAGGACAAAGATGGAAACGCCATTACAAAGCCAGTATGTGTGATTGATTATAACCATCAAATGGGAGGAGTAGATTTGGTAGACCAACCGTTACACTGCTATCATACATCAAGGAAAAGCTACAAATGGTATAGAAAGCTTGCCTTGAGGTTACTAATGCAGTGTTTCTACGATTCCTTTAAAGTATTTCAACACTGTACAAGAAATAGGAAGCTGGACTTTCTTTCATTCAACCATCAGGTAATCTCAGCATTGTTGATTGCCCAGCCAAAGTTAGGGAAACAAATAATCCCAAGTTCTGGTTTGCCAGGTTTACTGGGAAGACATTTCCCTATGAAAAGGCAGTCTGAAGCAGGGGCAAAAGATCAGCGACCAACCAAGAACTGTAGGGTCTGCTACATGAAAGGCTTAAGGACTGAGAAGGGGGCCCCATTAAAGACTGTATGCATATGATAAACTTGTGATAAACAATTTAGCATCTCTTTTTTTGAGACTTGCAGAGTAAATGGGTAAAAAGATATAGTGTCCATATCAATCTCAATTAGACACTCATCAGACCTTACAGGCGATATCAATTAGTTACCCATTTATATGTTGTAGTTACTCTAAACATCCTTAGAAAAGCTGTTGAAAGGGGGAGGGTCTGTTAAAACTCTTGATAATTCCTTAGATTTTATGGCAAGAAGTTCGAACTTGTGGTAGCCATTATGGATCATGTGACTTTAATATTGATAGAAGTTCAATACATGAGTTTTTTCTTTATACTCATTTACTGATCTTGCTCTGTGCCAAACTTCAGGCCAAAAATATAAGATTTTGATTCAATTATGCTGACTTACTCGTAGAGACTGTTTAGGAGAAACCTCTTACGATTTCAAGTGGAAAGTTTGCAAATGGTTGTGAGTCTAAAATCAGACACTCATCAGCCCCCACAAATAATATAATCATCATATTTTGTAGAATATCAGTTTAGATGCTGTAGATACGTTCCTGGATTGTTGGAAAGATTTTTGATGCCCAATTATGGAAATATTTTCTGTGAAAGTATAACTTTCAACAGTTGATACTTATTTTGATGCCGCCATTATGAACCATGTGACCTAATTACTCCCCGTAGTAAATTTTTTTAAATATGTTCTTGAAGTTTATCTACCTGACGACGTTATGTTTAAATTCTATTGGATTCATTGAATATCTTGATATCTAAATACTAACATTGCATTGGTCACTAAAAAGCCTAGAAATCCTCTCAGTAAAAGTGACCAAAAACAGGTCAGTAATGAAAGGTTTAACATAAATGTAATCATTAAGTGGGAGCGATCAGAATATTGTATTAATAATTGTAATCAATAATTATTGGAAATTTGACGACAGTTTACTGACGTACTTCATTCAGCTCCATGATTTGTATGTTACACTGTCGTAGTCGTGTAAGCGAAGTTATCCTGTCTATTTCTACTACTCTTCTTGCCAAGATATTTGTGATATGACATAGAAAATCTTGAGTGAATATTTCATTTCTTCACTGGCATATATTCTATTGGTAAATATAGATGTCTACTACAGTCTACTGACCCAATTATCATAGGTCTAGTCACAGTCTGAACCTCCGAAGGGTAAACTCTAAAGATCGCAAACTAAAACGTCTGGAATACACATATGGTGAGACATGCACGTTAACACACCAGTAATGTGTTTCATTAAAACTTATCAGTGTATCTATTCCTATAGGAAGCTGTAAGTTAGTGCAAGTAGAAAAGGTGCATAAAATAACCTACCAACCAACAGTACATTCTAACTACATTTTAGTTCCTGCAAAGATCTTTAACTGGCCTACATCAAAAAGGAGACACTCGAAGCTGCAATATGACAACTTCCGCTATTTGGTAAAATCGTCCTCATTTGACATAGAAAGGATCTTTACTATTTTAAATTTGCAAAATCTATGGGCAACTCTTTTACTTATACGCCCACACCTAGATGCCTGTGCAGGAAACTGACATTGCACATCCTGCTAGAATACTACATAGCTCTATAGGCTTTGGACATCGGGCCTATTACAGTTAATTATAAGCGTTAACCTGAAACTCTTCCTGGATTCAGAAAATCACTTCAAAATACTCACAAGTAAAATACTGCCCTGCCCTGCCTTGGTAGCATGAACGCTTATGGTGGCTTATTCAAATACAACAAGTAGCATACATTGTATGAAATTGGGAAATTATACGGCCAGACCACAACGGTGAATGAATATTGTCTGACGGTACCGGTACAGGGGAGTCCATATAAACTCACATTTCAAATACAAACTATAGGCCCCTATGAAATCCATATGCTGATACTTGCTTACTCAAAACCTTTTCGACCTGTTAGTTCAAATGTCAAAACAAAACATTTAAAGGTACGGTAGCTATCATTTCATATTCGCCCACGTCGCGGATAAAAAGGATTTCATCTTACTAGTTGAACATATTTAAGACTAAAGGCATATTTTCGATACTACTGCTGCTCAAATTACCGGTACGTATCTTCTCCATTAAAACTATTCTGTTAGCACCTTTTAAAAAAATCGAGATATTTATCCATGATAGCAAATAACCGTAGTACATTAGTGGTTTGCTTGCTACCTTCGCTGAATATAATGATGTAAACAAAGATAGTGTTAACGCATCCGGGCAGGTTTTCTGGAAAAGCGATTCGACCTAAAGTAACAAAACAGGCGCACTACTAAAGACTTAAATGTTATTCATACGGTATCTCATACGGAAAAACTGTAGTACGTGGAAACTAGGAGTTAGCTTGCGCTTACGATGCTCCCTAACTATGCAGAAGTATGAAGTAGCACTACATAGGCCTATACATGGTCTTCTTACTGTCAAAACTGCATGCAACAAGCAGTGCCGTACGGTAAATCAGAATGGTCAATGGCTAATACCCAAGCTTTCTATTTTAATCTACATAGAGAATGGCTCGTATAAAAATTGTGGTACTTCGACCCACAAATAAGTTTGTATCTTACCTTCTCAGAAGAAATAGTCTACGTTCGACAGTCAACATCCTGCCTGTAAAAGCCTCTCTGCACAGCCTCTGTATTTGTTGTAAGTGACCAACGATGCATTATATTCGATCTAAACGCGCTTATGCATTGTGGGTAATGTAATTTATGTAAGATTTCTGTATATGAAATCTGAATAAGATTTGTCACAGTCAAATGTACTTCCTGTAAGATTATCGTCATTTCAGTCATGATTTTTCATCATCTGTTTTTTTAAATAAAACGTTAGACCATTGTAGTCCTGGTATAACGGGAGACGGCTTGAGCTGAGATCCCACTTTTTTCATGATATAACAGTTGGTTGCACAAAAGTGGATATCTTCTTAGCCATGACTAAAATGAAGGGAAAATTATCAACGGATAATGTTATCCATGGCTAAAAAAACATCCAATTGCACGATATTATCGCAGCACTCTTTTTTAACCATGGCTAAGGATAAAACTTTGTCCTCCTGTATAACAGGCTAACAGGTGAATAATAGCACTTCAGAAGTTATGGCAAGTCGACGTATTTTGATGTACTGTAAACGCAAAAGGGCTATCCGTCGAGGAAGATAATTTCAAGACAAAACAAATCCATTTGACAGGTTTAAAGACAGTGAATTTTATCAAAGGCATCAACTTAACAGGGATTCTGTTTGAGAGTGAGAGAGAGAGGGATGGCACGTTTGCCATTTTTAACACAGAGGAAGATGGCTATATATTCCTCGATGCCTTGAACTGTGTCCATCCCTCTCTCTCTCGTACACAGTAGAATGTGAAACCACAAGCAGATTGCCTTTTCTAGATGTCATGGTAGAACCCAAAAACCGCGCATTTTACACTTCTGTTTACCGAAAGCCCACGTTCACGGGCCTTTACACACGCCGGAACTCCTTCCGTCCTAAATCGAATGAAGTCGATTTAATTAAATGCTTGGTCAATAGAGCACTACGCATTTGCTTTCAAGGTACCATTTCCGACGAGCTCGATAATTTACGCAATCTATTCAAAGACAACGGTTACCCTAAGTATATTCTTGAGCGTAACATTATTCTTTTGACAAATAAGAGCAGACCTGAACCCTATATAGATCCGACCCACTATCCAGTATATCTTCGCTTGTCGTGGTTAGGTGATATATCCATCGCTTACGCTAAGTAGATCCGTAATGCTATTGATAGAAACTAGGGCTGTCCAGCGAACATCGATTAATCGATTAATCGATTAATAGAAGATTGGTTTAACCTTCGATTATCACTGAAGCAGAACGATCTTCGAATACTTCATTTTCATGACAATAATCGATTACTTCGCTTTCACGACGATGATCGATCACAAGGCAGAGTCAACAGTAATCGAATTTCACTTGACAATATGAATGTCTGCGATGATGGATTGTTTGCTGTGAACTCAGTTTGTACATTTGTTTATCTTTAACGCATGATCAAATATCAAAGAACAGACAGAGCCAACTCAGACAATCCAATTGCCAGCAGCAGAGCATCATTCTTGGAGCAGTCAAAACGTGAAGGCTTAGGAAACCTTCTCTACTCATAGGGACAGCTCTCTTTAAAGAAAGTACGCCTCGGATGACTTGGGTTAGAAAAGGAAAATGATCTTAATCTAAATACTACAGAAACCAGAAATGACAAGACATACGAAAGCTTTTTGCTTACAAAAATGTACAAGCACCGAGTAGCCTTCTCTTTGTTAAAGTAATAAAACTGACTGTTAAAAAGAAAAAGTATCAGAGAAACCGTGGAAGAATTCTTTGGGGTGCACGCTTCTGTTGAAATAATGAGGTAAACTTAGGAGGCTTATCTTCTTTGGTGTTTTTAAATAGAGACCCCCCGAATAAGTACATGTAAAACATCGGCATTAAGAAAGTTTGGGTTTTTCAGATAAAAAAGTTACAAGAAAACAATAGAAGACTCATATTTCTCATTAGTCGTATGCTATCCTGCTTCTCTCCCATTTATCCAAACAAATTTTCTTCCGATAAATCAAGTTATCTTCTACAAATTTCATAGTGGGAGGGGGGTGTTAGGGGCACACCATTGTTTAAATTATAAAAACGTTACAAAATTGAGGACTTGCATTTATGGTTGTTACAGCGTTACCTATTCTATTTTCCCGTTAACGAAACAAGCCTTTCGACCTTCTTAATGATTAGCCCTCCACTATCGCCACCCAATCTTTCGAGCACTGAAGTAAACTTTGACAGTTTATTTATTGTAATTTCCTTTTTGTTTGTTTTCGACACAATATGAAAATGTCACATCATGAATAAACAATCAGCATTGCGTGCGTTTCCGGCACGCCATGGCACCCATATAGAAAGCGATTAATCGAAAAATTTTGTCCAGCTAATCAAATGATGATGATAAAATACAAACGGTGACAGGAAACACCTTTATTGACGCTGCAACGAATAATAACGGTCAACAACTATTCACCAACTTGTGTGTTGCTGACACATGGTTCACCCGTAAGCAAATTCATCACTGGACATGGTATAGAAACGATGAAGTTACTCACAGGGCACGCGATCACATCCTCATCTTGTGTCATTGGGATCCTCCGTTCCGAACTGTCGGGTTCACAGGGGCGCACAACTTGCCAACACCGATCATCGCCTTCTGTTCGCACATCTCAAGTTAAAGCTCAAAGCTAACCCAGCCAACAGACATAAACCTACCTTTGACTACTCACGTCTAGCGAACCCGCTCTGTCAAACTTCATTCCGCTGCTCCATCAGCAATCGCTTCAATGCTCTGGATGATGAGGATCTGAATAACTGGACAAGTTCAAGCAAGTAGTTTGTGACGCAGACAAAAAATCCCTTGGACACAAAAGAACTATCCCTAATAAACCCTGGATCTCTCAAAACACCCTTGAAATCGTGGAGAAACGACGAACTGCACGACTGAACGGCCAAACAGAGGAATATCGCC
>JAAAKL020013639.1:0-12356 GCA_010016065.2 Carybdea cf. marsupialis auct. non (Linnaeus, 1758) | reverse complement strand
AAATTGTGGAAACACAAGGAAGAGGAGTGGCGCCCCTCCCTGCCTTCGGGCAGAAGCCATACGAAAAGGGAGCCTTCAGGTCGCCCTCAGCTGCGGTCGAACAATTTGATTTGATTTTTTTAAATCCTACATAAGGTGGTTTCTTTTTATCATTAGAAAGTGTGGATGATGCATAGTCGGCTGTCCTGCTCTAACCCAGCAACTGCTACTCACTTTGCCCCTAATTTTGCACCATGATCATAAAAGACTTTAAATCAGCAAGGTTCTAGGAACATTAACAACAACAAAAGGAAGAAATGCGTGAAAAACAGAGTAAAGAATGTTACACTAGTATTCTTCAGTTTTAACTCGTGCATCAAGGTTTTCAGTAATATCTCAGTCTAAATCTTCACTGAATATGACGACTGGTTATGTGCTAATGACATGATCCTATATGGTAGTATGCACATTTTGTGGCACACATAAGTTGTTGATATACAGAGTGATAATTAACACTTGCATTGCATCATGTTTAACTATTCTGTTCAGGCTAGTTTTAGATAAGTCTGTGTAAGACAATCTTGACAATTTTCTAGGACCAATCTTCGGACTTCATAGTTGCAGAGAGTAGTCTCTACGCAATCACTTGCAGATAAGCTCAAACACAGTGAAAATATGTAGACGATTTAGTTGGAAGTAGAACTTCAGGCTTTATTACATATTGCGACGTTAAAACTAAACAGGCTTTGTAGTGGGGGTAGTCGGGATCAATAGATGACTCTCAAGACCCACCATTGTAAATCTTGGCGAGTAACCCCAAACTTGCTTCGGAATCATTTTCTTGCGTATCATTTTTCCTTCAAAGAGATAAAAAAATATCTTTAATATCTTTGAAAGTGGCTGAGAGCTTAAAAACTCTTTCCTTAACTGTTGAAGTGGTATCCAAGCCACTTAAATCGCGAGCAAAGATAAGAAATTCCATCACATCGAATCCTAGGGATATGTAAACGTCATATAGAACTCATATATTTCATCGCGTTCTCTGATCGCGCTGTTGTTTCAGAGAAGAAGAACTGATCCTCCAATTCTGACGTGAAATAGCGAATCATCGTTACCAAAACATAAACAGAGATCACGTTTATGGACGACGAGGCTATCAATGTATCAGCTTCACTATGTCACTATGTGTATAGCATGGTCATAATTACCAAAAACAAAGCATTTGTCGTGTCCATGCGCCAGGCGGGCTGATTGAGTGCTGCAAAATTTTGCAGATGTAGTTAACGTATGTCTTTTCGTTTCTGCAGCAGTGCTCCTGATCTTTATTTGTCGGACTTTGCCCACAGCTGTCAAATGCAATAACGGAGGCGTACTTTCTTTCACTGAAAAAGGGCACCTACAGAACCAGAATGTCTTGGTAAGTACATCGAAATATCGAAGGAACACGATGAACCCTTAATCCATTAAGTATGGTTCGAACTGATCTAGAGAACTGACAGTTTAAGTGATGAGTGGTATAGGGAATGATTATTTTCCCGATAAAATATCATGGAGGACTTGCGTATGCTCGTATTCAAAATTACATTTTAACACCTCCGAACCTCTACTTGAACTAGAAGTTGACCAACAAAAGAACGTTTTAATCAACATTAGCTACATCATTTTCAACATAGACGGGGGTTTGCAAACCGGTGTGAGGTTTAAGTCGTCCCTTCGCTTGATAGAAGAATCATTATAGCTTTTTTCATTAATACCGATTTGGACAGCAGTTTCCATATGCTCTACGTCACAGCTGTTTTTTCTATTGTTACTGTGCGCAAGAGCCCAGCGAATGTAGAGAAGCTGCAGAAAGCTCAGATTATCAGTCAAAAAACCCAGACATATCTCTATTTATGAGCTTCACAAATATTTGTGTTCCTCACTTTGAATAAACGTGGTTTTACGTCATTCTCCTTACTTTATCCGATGTTTTTAGATTAAGGAAAGTCACAAGCGGTATTTCTATGCCTCGCTTCAACATTTTTCGCTTTTGTTGAAACCATACGATTTCTGTCATTTTGGGCCGTTTCCTTTTTCTCGGAATACTATAGACTACTAACAATATAGTTCTACATGTATCGAGAATGCAGCATGCTTGCTTTCCTGTATTCTGGGATGCACATGAAATTACCGTAGCGGCCGATCAGTTTCTGCTCAAATTACATGGAATATTTGCTTTGCACTTTCAATCCTCTCATAAAGTTCACCAAGAGAATATGGTTCAGCATACCAGGTTATACATTTATCTCAAGCCAAACGCAGAGAGAATTTAAAGATGATTGCATTACACCTTTAAATAGTGTCTTTAGATTTCTCAGGCTTGCCTGTAGTTATTCTGAAACATCACCTTCATGGGGCAGTATTTCTTATATCGACTCTCAATGGTTATAAATTCAGTTCATTACACTAATTTCAGCCATTTCAGCCATTTTGTGCCATTCGGTTGTCCGAAAGTTCTTAAAATATTCTGCTTAAATGTTAATGTTTCGACCTCTCAACAGTCCACTCTATCCGAATTCGAACTCTTCATTCGCTAGAGGATTACATTAAAATGCTTTTAAGACAAGACAAGACACTCGTAACGGTAAATGGCAGTGTTTTTAAATCGATGTCAAAGAATTTCACCGGCGTGGATTTCAACGGACTTTTCATATGTAAAGCTTTCAAATGGTACGCAAACCAGCTTGGCAATAGTTTTTCTACGTTTGACTACGTTTTGAATTATTTCTGTTGAGGAGAGAGTAGTGTGCATGCGAGGCACAAGTATGAGAAAAAATCGCTGGTACATTTCAACTAGATAAAACGCCAAATCAATAGACTCCTTTAAATTTGGCATCGTAATATAATCATAAAATAAAGTCTAGTCTTAATTCATAAACTTGTTGAGAGACCAGACCTTAAAATATATTCATTACGCGTTTTTCAGTTATCCTAAATAAGAAGAGATAAGCAGTGGAGGCGGCTAGAAACAAAACCCCTTAAATTACACTTTCTTACTACTTTCATTCCCACCCTTAGCTAATGATTTCAAAATCTGAGCTGTGTTTCACAGATTTGAGCATTGCCTCGTATAAATATGTACAGTTTCACAAGTAGGAAAACTCAAATAAAACTGCAAATACAATATCAAGATCTCTATAAATCAGTCATCAACTGAGATATTATCAAAAACAGATCCACAATTACGCTTATCATGATGAAATCCTTTCGGAAAAACTTATGTAAAGGTTCTTTAGGGCAAATAGGTTTTGAAAGGAATGCTCTTTTCCACTTAAAGTATCCCTTTCTGAAAATTGCAAACTGCATCTTCACAAGCGTCGTAGTAAGACGTGTGAATCCATAAGCAAGACGTGAACTAGATAACTCCGGCCAAGCACAAACTCTTTGAAACCGAAAAAGTTGTGGCAAAAGAGCAAAATATCGAAAGAGTTCTTGATATTACGGAGAAAACGACTAGTTATTGTGGTTGGTAACAAATTCATAGAAGGGGACATGTATCCAAACTTTTTTCTTGAAAATTGTCTTTCTATATATGATGTCCGTTTCACTGATAGGAATGTAAAGGGAAAACAATCATGCTGTGCACGAAAAAGTGTGCACGAAAACATGTGTTCGTCTTATAACTAACCACTTTAATAATATCTGCTTTAGTAATGTCCGCTCCAAAGGGATATTTCAGTGAGAGTTTAACAGTAAATCTATCAAGACATTGAGTTACTTTGCAGATACCCTTTGCAGATACCCGCTTTATGAGTTGTGCGCTTTAGCAATTCCACTATTGTTCCTTGACTCTTTGCAGTATTAAATATGGCGCTCTACCCCATATGACGGCCTCCTTAAATCTCCCCCAAAGTATTGCTCTTTGCTTTGCCTAATGTGCCGCTTCACCTTACATACCACCATGCCTAATATTCCGATCTATGTAACAAGTAGCTTTGCCTAATATTCCGCTTTACGTAACAAGTAGCTTTACAGAATATGTCGCTCTGCCTAACATGCGGCTTTGCCTAATACATTGATCTAACTACTCCACCTCATACAATGCCCGCTCTAAATTACAGATTCAGTGTTAAATGCTGTTCTGGCTTACAATATTATATAGCCATTATCCAATATATAGCTAGGTCTAATCTTCCGGTGTTCCTTCTGCGCCACCTTCCTTAACATACCCTCTATTTGATAGGTTACCGAGAAGAGAGGATTTGAAGATATCTAGTTTGGATAAATACTAACGAAAACTGAAAATGTCAACACCAAGATTCGGATGGTGGAGCAACACAACGCGATTTGGGGGCCTGCGTTCGAATCCCAGTGGTGACATTTTTACTTTTCTCTAGTATCTTTCCAAATTTGATATCTAATATGTCGAATATACCGCTTTGCGTTCTACACCGCGGTCCTAAATATAAATGTTTTCCCATGTCTCGAAGACCAGGATGTTTATATGGCAAAACAAGGAAAGAGGGTGAACCAAATTACAATACAAAACTTCTAAATTAATTTAAGTTAAGTACCCTTACGATTCAGTCTGTTAATACCTTTAAACAAAGAACAGTTATGGTAACTGCTATTGTTAGACACCAAGTCCATAATACCTCTCTAGTATGTGAGTTGCACTGCATACCGATGAAACACTCAACAAAACAATAAACACTTTAAGTCAAGAAAGCATAATTCACAATAGTGCTTCTGGAGAGAACTCGTTGTTTTTCTGCCTCTTTTTTTAAAAGAAACAAAACCTAACCGTGAATGAGCAGAGCTACGCATTACTGTTTCTCAGTTTCATGTCTACTCGAAGTGTTAGCTGAACTTTTCCATACGTGTTGTCTATTCAGCAGCGTATTGTTACATCAAAATAGTTCCCCTATTATATAAACTACATCATCATACATAGAAGTATTATCTGAAGCCCGCAAGCAATGAAAAACATTTCTGTGTGCTTTATGGGCAGGTTCACGCTATCGACAGCTCGGTCTAGTATGGCTCTGTTCTTCGCTGTAACCAAAGTGTTACAACTCTCAAATGTAAAGTTTCAGCCTCGTGACCTAGGAAGCTACAGAGTTTCAAATTAGCTCAAAAAAGTCCAAATACCTTTGCATTTCCAAAATTCTCAGGCATTGACGTAAAGCGATGCTAATACCTACTGCTTGCTTTACTTTAGTAGTCGATTAAGCAACAGCTAGTATCGCTACCAATGTTAATTCGTTTCGTTCACTAGAAGTTTGTCAAAAAGGCAAGTACTCGTTATATCGACGAATGTTTGTTCAATGACACTGCATAAGCTTGCGATACTGTCCTTTTCTACTTGTGATTCACGGAGGTGGATAACATCCTCAGCATCCGCTGCTTCGTGGAAACCAATATCATCGTCTATTTCATCATGTACATTGCCGAAAGTAGGAGGTCGCGCTACAAATAAATTCAAGCCAAATAATAAACATACAAATACTTAGAAGTTTCAATTGACATTCTGGTTCACAGTTATTTGATATACATAACATATAGTACATAACCTGTATATTTCAGTACGTCAACTAATAAAGCACAAACACCAAACTCTTAGCTGGGGGTATTCAATTATAGAGGGCAGTACAAAAACTGTACGTTTAAACCTTCATGGAAAGAGATTACATGTTACTTTTGCAACTCTATGGAATTCAAAATTGATGGGTCAGTTAGATCCTAGAACCTTTACAACCTTCTCCATTGTTTTATTAGGAAAGGATCTGTTGAAGAGTACCCTGCGTTCTGGACTACTTGCGTTTAAGGTAGCTCTTATAAAGACCTAAAACCAGGATCATGTTCGCGAAGTCAATGTAACGTGAAGTCAAGCTATGACGTAAGCATGGAAAGTTTATAAACCTTCGTAAATTACATATAAGCTATATTGAGTACGTCCTATGGTATGAATAAAAGCTTGAGATTGCAAACTTTGATGTAGATATTCACTATCATTTTCTTGCCAAATATGAGAACGAGGGTAACGCCAAATAGACAAGCTTGAGCATTGTGGCCTCTCTTTCGTTAAAACAGTATAGAGTGAGGCCAAATCGCTTGTTGCTTCAGAATCAAATATCGTCAGGAACTGAGCCACTTCAAAGAGAGGCCAGTTATAGGGGTTTTTTTTATCTTGTGTGCTATTATATAAGACTATTAGCAGTCATCACACAACTGTAGATTCTTACTCATTTATTTTCATGCTGTGTTAAAAATCTTCAGTAAAAGCGGCACAATCGCAAACAATTTTATAAATGCATACAATTTATACCTACTAAAACCCGATATCCTGCTTTTGGATTTGCTTACCAATTTTATTTGTTTTTTATATTTCACTATTCCTGGTCACCCGATTGCATAGAAAAGATGAAGAGTAAAGTGAGCTTTGATTCAAAGATGGCGGCCCAATAAATAACAGAACTCCTGAAAGAATGCATAAACATTCCAGTGATATCATAATCCTTCATGTTCAGTGAGGCGTCAATCCATAAAACTTTTGTTTTCGTGTAATGTCCTCTTCTATTCTGTCCTCTATGAGTTGCATATTGTTCGATATGCTGAGACGCACAATCTGTGGCAATAATACGTGCATCGACTCACATCAGCAGACAACCGCCTGCCTCATGACAGTTTAAAAGGGGAGCGAGTTTCTCCTTACTTCATGCCATAACTCTGCGGGTGAACTCGATCATGTTATTGGCTGGATAAAAAATTGTACAACAGCCAGAGACTGACAATCAGGATCAGGGATATGCCAACAATGAAGTATCCAAAATGTCAGTGTGAGCAAATAACCGAGAATTGCATCACGTTTCTGGAAATAAAGCCCTGTGTCGTAGTATATAAAAGTCATGCTATGCGTAAACGCTATGAGAAAACAATGATTACGGCAACGTTTCGTTCTATTTCACAACATCCACAGGTCAGGTGTTGAGCCTTGTCATCAGTAGGAGTCTTGAAATAAGACAAAACGTCGTTAAAACCATAACTTCCCTAAATACGTCGGTGTTTATACCAATTACGGTAGCTAAGGCTTGATACTTGATATTCCCTGATTCTACAAGCACGGGATCGACACCCAATTACCAAATACGGTTCTCTCAGGTTAGTGATTTTAGCCTCGGTCTGGACGCAGTCATCCAAAGTTCAAATGGTAGGGCAAAAATCTCTGAGAATACACTTCACCACGATTCTTTACTAGTGTCATACATGGAGTAAGCAACTTGTATTTTGATATGAAAAAAAGTAGTACCAGGGTACACCAATACCGCAGTATTTCTGACTTAACTAGTTTAAAAAACAGGATAAGTTCAATAATCAGACATTTTCATAAATACTGTGTTCCTATGACCAATCAAACGTATTGTCGTGCTGCCCACCACTGGTGTCATCAACTTTCGAATTGTGATCGTTTTCCCCACTTTCATGCCGAACGAGTATGTAACCCGAGGCTATTTTAGCAGGAAAGTAACAATAAAAAATGATAGGACCTTTCACAAAAAATGTTTGAGGGACTGTATTTGCATTGCACTTCGCAATTAATAAGTCTACACAAGCGTTGAAAGTTTATAACTGCACTTAAAATGTGGACGAGTTGAAGTTGCCATTTGACTTCAACAAGAGCTCACATTACGCATAACAATCTTAAAGGTACAACCTTTTTAAAGGAAGATGAGGCAGCGTCTTTCGTGCCGTGAAAAAAGTTCCCCTAGAAAGACAGGAGATGACCGGTACCACGTGCTATTTCGTTTATTTATATTACAACTTAAATCTTTCGATCCTCTGGGACAAAGTTTCCCAGGGCACAGTTAACATGAAGATTATCAGTCTGAATTGGTGGGGACCTTCGAGTGCCTTGCCGTTCATTTACAAAGTGATGTAGTGAATCTTGACAAACTGAAACAGGGGCTGGAGTAAGCAGCATATCAGAATTTCAAATTATTATAATATGATATTTTCTTACATAGTAGGCTTTGAGGTCTAAATTGTTCGTGCACATGAATGTTTATCTCATTGCCCTCTTCGAACTTCAAAGAAATGTTTTTCGCGTCGTTGTAATTGTACATTTATTTTTGCTTCCTTTATCAACAAAACTGATATGAGATAATTTCTCTGCCGGTCATAGTTAGCTGACAGTTTGTCTTCACCCTTTCATATCCACCGACAAGTGGTGCTAGAACCTGTACTATGCTGTCGTGAGTTGTTGATAAATGATAAGTTTCAAAGTGATTAGGAATTGGCAAATCTCTCTCTTTTATTATATCATTCTTAAAGGCTGTTAGTTAAGATGATGGGACTTACCTGTCCCAATAAATAATGAATCCTTCCTCCAATACGAGAATGTTTTCTTTCCAAGGCTGAGAAGGAGGTTGGCTGCATCTTCGCGCAGTGGTGGAAATGCTCTGCAAATCCGAACCAAAGAAGGTAACGTCGGAGTGAAAAATTCATTTCGCTTTGTTGATGGCAGGGCAACACTCAACGCAAACATTCTGTGTATCACTTGCTTCGCTAAGCTCATTGACTTCGGCATCGGGTATTCCAAACTTAAATATGACAACAATTGGATTGCAAAAAACTGAAAGAGATTTGAAAAGAGCATATATCAAATTTTCAAGCTATCTATCATCAAATGCACAAGGAAAACACCAATACAGACACCAAGAAAGAAGTAAAGAAAAAAGGGAAAATAAACAGCTTCAAGCAATGGGCAATTAAAGTAACCAGTAAGCAAAACCCTGATAAAAGTCAAGAAAGTACCTGTTTATCCAACTGCGGCTGGTTAAGTAATTCGGGAATAAACTCCAAACAGATATGCATCGAGGGAACTCCTGCAACTGTAATTTCAAGTAGATCGACCGGATAGCCCTTGAAAATGTAAACAATGGAAGACATCTTTTCATACAAACATCTAGTTTCAGTTCCATTCAGAGAGAAAAGCGAGCTCGGTGTTCACGCTTTACATGCCAACTGACTAACTTCGTTGAGGTATAGACGTAAGGAAATAGATGTAAACGATGGCTTGTCGTAGCTATTAAAAGTAGTAAGTAAATCTCCTTAGACAGCACTCCGAATGTGACGGATGGGGTCACCAACTTGCAGCTACCCAATAACTGCAAACAAAAAAAGATTACAGGAGCCTATGATACAGTTCCTTTATCGCACGATATTTTGCTATAAAGAACACAATCTGTTTCTTGCGGATGTAGAGGATGTGGTTCTGTAATGTCACCCCAGCTTTTGCGTCACCTCATCCTTTTCTCAGTTCAAGATCCTCTAGTCATACTTATTAGCTGCTCCTGTAAACCTACTTGTGAATAGGAATTTTTTCTTTATCTGTATCTAATCAGCATTAATCATGCGCTAACACACTTTTAGTTCAGGAGCTCAACGCTTGTACGTTTAGCTGCTGTACGATTAATCGATTTAACGCAAAGACTCTGTGCCCTTATCCGAATGGTATTGTCGACTCGGTCATAGAGCCAGGTGATTGCTCGAAAATTGTGAATCAGAAAGACCTTTGACATTCCTCATTTAAACCTCAAATAATGTGTCCAAGTTAGTAGCTTCGTCAACATAAACATAAAAGACTGTACAGTAAATGTCACCCTGGAAGCGAGGAAAGCAGCTGCATAAGTCTGGCTTCGATGCAATGGTTTGTTGGAATGCTACAGCAATCAAACATTTGGCCTCGAAAACTTTTCAGTGGATTTCACTACTAAGTGACAATATATTACAAGTGAAGACAATGGGTTCTCAACTCAAATAGTATTCTTATCGCAGTTTCCTTGGTTGTAAAATGGCAAAAGTGGGGAACTTGCGTGGCTTAAGATCCTTTGCGTATATAAAATGTTAGCTGCACGCCTCTGGAGAGGAAGTAACAAGGGGTTTGCACAGGGTTTCAGTAGCTTAATTGGCCAGTTAAATGAAAAGTACTAATTACTTTTCAGCCCTCGTAACTTTGCGGAAAATAACGAAGCAATCAAACCCTACCTTGACAACTCTCGGCAAATATTGCAAATGCAAATCAAAAATACTTTGGACATGACTGTAGGTAACCTGCAGTCAGAGTATACGAATGGATCCCCCTATCAATTTACCATGCTAAAACTACGACATGCAGTTTTGGTCGAGTTGCTTAGCTTTTGCCCATGAAACGATAGAAAATTTGTTTATCCTTCCGGTGAGTATGGATATGTTTCCCTGGACGTCTTCCCATTTTTAGTGACGTTATTGTAAATACTTATAAATAGTGTACGGGCAAACCATTGCCGACGCAAAGAAAATTACTTTAGCAAGATTTTTGCCACAGCATATTGCTAAGGCTGCTACATTATTATAAAAATGTAATGCAATTTATACAGCTACATAATTCGCTAAAAATGTTTTGGGATTGTAGTTATCAAAATTTTAATGGTGCCTGCCTTTGACTACTGAAAGAAAGCCTTGGTATCTCCACGCACTCATATGCCACAATCATGCAGCTCTAGTACATAAGTGGTAAGCTACAAATAAAGACTGTACGGGCTTCAACACGTTTATAATTTACAGACAAAAATAAAATATAAAATTGGGACTTGACACCTTATCTATAGTCTAGGCCCACTGATCAGTTTTCCAACATCGCGCCCTTTAATGTCTCAGGCTCCCCGCGGGGAACATACCGCCCCTTAAGGAATGAATAGCTGTCACGAGTACATGTTCAAAATCAATCAATTAACAACATCTTCAGACTCTACTAAACTTGTAAGCACCTACTTGAAAATGGACTAACTTTGCAAGATTTGGGTCGAGCTGAAAGGCTTGGTGAAGATAGGAACAAACCAAGCACTGGATCTCTCTAAGTGTTAAGGATAATGCTCCAGTAGGAAACTAAAAGACAACATAAACAAACAATCCCAAGAATCAAAAAGTTTTATCACTAGCACAGCGCTTCGCGTCTACAGATTTTCTTAATAAATCAGAAAAGGGTACCTACGTAGGACGCTGTGCGCTGAAAAACCAGATATTAGCTATGCTCGCTAATACTTTGAGTTGTTAGTAAGTATTTTATGAAGAAAGCAATCGATTTCCGTTTTTCTTGCATGTTAAACAATCTAAGGTACATGCATTGGAATGAGAGTTGTTTTGATTATGACTCATCTTTAACATCGCGAATGAATTATAAGCAACTCAATGCCTGACGAGACAATTTAAAATTCATGCATCAACACCATCCATTTAACATATAATGCAACTGTCTGACACATAAAATATCCTTTGACAAAACATCTCTCGAAGGAGTTAATGTTATGCAGTCAAAAAATTACTTCATGTTAAAGTGGGTAAAGGTACGATACGTTTTAGCCAGAGAAATTCGGTTCATAACTTGAGCTTTGAATCTTAACATGAACATTCTTGCTCTTAAACCTGTTTTTACCTCTTGATACCCACAGACCTTCCTGCAATTCTACACGCGCGGGCATTTTAGGTAACGTTGCACTGCGATCATCAAAAATATTTTAACATGTTGCATACTTACAGCTATAGCGCACTTGGATTTATCACCGACGAGCCCTTTCCATTAATCCCTGGCATCCATCACTTATACTCGTTGGTTCCAGGATCACATAATAGCACTTACTAAGATACGTACAATGTCGTTGAACTCTTTCAGACGCTTTCTTAAGTGCCAGTTTTTTCTCATTTTCCTCTTGCTCCACCAACAACGTCCTTAGTTTTAAGTAGCCTCAGCTACTGGATTCAGCCACGCGAGAAGTTTTTCCGAATGGGCTACCTCCAAGGCACAGCTTTCTAGGAAATCTTCCATTTACAGTCAGTTTCACATTCATGCGTAAAAGTCCAGCACAAAACTGTACAATTTTAAATACAAGTTGCGTACTTCGGTTGAAACTGAGACACATGTTGCCTATACAAGCGCAACACTACATCAATTTTTTATGCTTTACTAAGATTGCTTACTCGCTATCAAGTTCTATTGCCACTTCGTCTAAACAGCCGTTAAATATACAGGTCTCACGAATCGCGTTCGTCGTAACAGCGGGCACAACAATACCGAGAGGGTTGTACTAATTGCCGTCCCCCTAATCACTTCAGCGTGTGTACTAAGACAGTGACAGATAACCTACAGGCAGCACCGCAGCCCCTGAGCTTACTGTATGAGTTTCATTTATAGCGCTTGTTATTTGACCCGTTTACATATTGCGCGCTTACATAGGTTATACGCTAAAACGAGATCGGCTGGAATGACCACAGGGTCATTCTATATAAAACAAGGACAAGGTTTTAACCCTACCTCTCAGATTTTCTTCAAATTTGCACCATTGATACATACCTTTGAGACA
>JAAAKL020013638.1:0-12356 GCA_010016065.2 Carybdea cf. marsupialis auct. non (Linnaeus, 1758) | reverse complement strand
GATGTGGATGAAGTCCCTCAATCTGCACGTTAATCAAAAAGAACCCATGCTGCTGCTGCTGCTGTTGTCAAAGGCAATGTGACTACACATGCCATCATATTCATATGACAATTTGACTGTTTATGCAAAGGAAAGTTACAAGTGGGACCTTCCAATTCATGTCACAGGCAGAAATAAAGGCAGAGTTGATTGTGTCAACAGCAGTTGTCATATATCACTTTCTTTACATGATGATACACGTAAAACTTCATGAAATAGTGAAAACATTTAAGTAGGGAAAAGCTTTTTTCATCTGACACTCCTCAGGGTACAAAATCGTCAGAATTAAAATTGAGGAGAAACTAGTGACTCTTGTACCCAATTGAGTTTTGTGTTAGAGGCAGCGAAACACAAGATAATATTCAGGTAAGAGGACTAAACTTCATGGCTACGCATCACTCAAAACAGGAAGAAAGTTAACATGACGATAAAAAGAAAACAATAACATCACCTCCTTGCAGCTCTAGAAAGGAAGGAAGGAAGGGGGCTACACAAGTCTACAACAAATTCTCCCACTTAGATCTTGACATAACTCAAACCTAACTTACTTCAAAAACAAATCTTGAAAACGTTTTGCAGTTAATGGCTTGGTAAATATATCTGCATACATCTTGTTATTGTTTCCTTAGTCACATGACTTAACTCTATATACTCAGCCTGAGTAGCAGAAGTGCTTTTGCACTTTAGCTAACCACGATACCAACTTACAGTGCCATTAGCTAAAGTATTCCTTAAACTTATCTAATACTTCGCATTTGTCCTTTAACATATAGAAATGGCATTCCAACTATAGTCATCTGTGAACGTTAAAAAAATACTTGGCTCCTCCAAATGAGTCAACAGAAATTGGTCCACATACATCACTATGTATGAGTTGCAAGAGATCTGTTGTCTTAACATCATTCGAACCTGAAAGGCTTTCTTGTCTGCTTTCCAAGTACACAAGCATCACAGAATGATAGTTCTCCAGACAACATTTCCACATCCATAACAACATCTTGGTTTACAGCTGCCTTAAGTCTAGCAACATTAACATGGACTAATAGTTTCATGCCATATCTTCAAATATCCTACTCAAACTCATCTTTGAAGACAGTAAACATGTTGCCTACATATAGAAAAATTAACCGCAGTATTTTAACAGTGCAAGGATGGCTAAGTCAGCTGTACAACTTTGAGGTTAGCTGACAGAATTATGCTGAATGTTCCTTCCTTTATCCACCCGGCATCAGCTCCTACAAGAAAACAATCACCTCAGGCTTCTCTGACTGTGACCCATGTGATTCTGCCATAGGGCAGCACTTGCTTGATGATCCAAGCTTTGCTAAAATGTATACAGATGACCACTTCTGCATAATAGGTGAAGCTAGGTCATCTTTATATTTGACCGTTCTAGAATCCACCCGTGACATCAAAGCAATAAAACCATTGCTTTGTAAACAATAAGAATCGGTCTTTTATATTAGGACTTTTGGGTTACCATTCAGTTTCAAGAGCACTGACTGGTCAAAGCAACACCAATATGACAGTCCAAGTTCTGATTGGCTATTTCGAAAACAAAGTTTGGTATAAGTTTCATTGATTCCATTATCAAGTTAATATTTTGACTATTCTGTACTCTGAGAAGTGTATGATAAAAAAGGTTGTAACTACTAAAGTGAAAAAACCCCCAAGCCTTTGCTCTTCCAACAAAAGGTTTGTTTGCAATTTACACATTTTTTCAACATAATGATGGACAGGAAAGGTCTAAATTGCATCAGTAGCATTATCATGTTACAACCTTCTTCTATCTTATGAAGGGCTATCTCATGAAGACTCCATAAAAGTTTCCTCCACTCACTTAACTCATTGTCATTTTTAGCAACTACAGTTTTGACAGCAGGAAAAGACACTGACGTTTTTAATGCCTATGGTTGTCATGCCATTTCTTTGTTCTTTCTTCTGACTACAGTAGTCATAGGAATCATTTTCTTTCAAGGTTGCTTTATCATATCAGAGAAGGATTTGTTCTACAAATGAATATTATCATTGTATCAATCAATGGCTGACCTTCAAAGCAGTACCAAGAACATAATAGGTGCCTGTGGTGCAATCTTGAAGAATCAAACAGTTATGAAAAACAAATTTGATTGAATGTACATTAACAAAGGAGAAGAACAATAACAAAAGATGGTGCCTAAGCAATGCAACAACCTAAAACATAGAAAGCTTAAAGACAAATTCTTTCTGCCAGCAAAGACTGGGCTGGACTGGGTTCTTCTCCTTTGTTAGTGTATGTCCAATCAAACTTTTTTTTTCATAACTGTTCGATTCTTACTATTGTATAAATAGATCCTTTGTGTATTATTCATTACCGATGTGGATCGACTTCAGGGAATCAGTGAAAAGCTTATCGATCAAATATGTTTACTACTTTGCTTCATGCTATCTTTAAATTTTGTAGTACCAACAACATGTTCAAATACATTTAGTTGTTCAGATGGAGCATATGTATTATACAAAATTTCTACTGGTCAGGTATTGAATCTAAAGGGAAAGAAGTCTGCAGGTAGCAATGTTGAAGTATTATCAGAATCGGATGTGACTGACCAGGGCACAAGTTCTGAGTAAGATGATGATGAACATGATCATCATTTATGAGTACAAATATTCACAGATACAAACATGAAGCATATTACTTTTGACAGTGAAGTTGGCCCAGTTAATTTATTAGATTATAGTAGCAGAAAACTTGACTTTGTGTATCGGATTTTTCCAGCTGAGTTGTGTTACCTCTTTGCAAATGAGACAAACAAATAGGCATTCTATCAAGATCATTCAAACTTCAAAGCATCTACATGTGAGGAAATCAAGCTGTACATCAAAATTCAAATATATATAAGTGTAGTTAATTTACCTTCAATTGACATGAATTGGAAAATGGAGAAGAGTGGAAACTTTCCAATCAACCAGCAGATGTCTATCACTAGTTTCCAAGAACTTTCAACCAATTGGGCCATTATAGCCCAGAAAGGCTCTCAAGACTACAATAAGTCATATCTAGTCAGAGACTTTGTAGACAGTGTGAACTGTAAATGCTTAGATGCCTATCAGCCCCATAAAGAATTTCAACTGACAAGGTCATGATTGGATTTAGGGGAAGGCTCTTCTTTCATCGGTATCTGTCAGCAAAGGCCACTACATACAGAATTAAGGTTTAAATATAGGCAGAGCAGTGGGCCAAACAGTGAACACTGGATGAAGTTTTCTCAAAGAATGAATGATTGATGTAGAAGTTGTAGTAAGAAGGAGGTAAGGAGGGAACCATGTTTTGTGGAACATGTTGCCAAAAGGACAATAGAAAGGGATTAATTTATCTCACTTTAGTGCTTGGAAGGGGGCCATTTAACTATTGATGACTGTTCAATAGTTACACTCTTGATATGGCCACAGCAACTGATTGCTTATTAAATGAACTTTATAAACATAAAGTTTGCTCTTTTGCTTATCTTTTCTTTTAAAAATGTTTTTCAACAATTTAAACAGATCACTTTCAGAATGTGCCATGTTGTATCGAATGTTAAGGGGTAAACAAGCTTCCATTGTTTTGAGGATTAATGGCTTTTTGTGCAAAAATCATAAAAATGCAAATGAGACAATTGCTATGACTAGTGTCTGTCAAAAGCACTTGACAACTGTGAATTCTTGGCACAACTCACTTCTTAGGCTTGTACCAACAGTTTTCGACATTTCATAAACATACATCTACTAGTTGAAATATCTGTCAACAATAAAAACAACTATGAATTTGCAACATCTCAATAAAAATTCCAAGGGCTACAGTTCCCAGTGCATCCACATTCTATAGCTCTTTTTTCAACGTGGCACCAGTCATACCCTAACATTAAGCATATTAATGTCTGTTGACTGCTGAACCCATATCACTCATTGAAATGAATATCTTCCCTACTCAGTCAATGGGGCATTTAGCAGTTGACCATGATCCATCAATATCACCAATAAACTTATCATAACTACAGAAATTACCTTCTATTGTCACAAGTTATTCTGTTGATATGTATCAAACCATGAAGTTGGAGCTAATGGCAAGCAACAAAAAAAATCTTGTACGTGTATGCAAATAGTGCTTAGTTAAGCTCACTATATAATCTCTTGGGGATTATACTCACCCTTTCTGCAATGTATACAGCCTCATATTTTTAGCAGGTGAATATACTGGTACTGTGGTATGCTTTAGAGCAAGTTCATTGAAACAATGGGCATGTCTGGGGGTATTATTTATCAACTGAAATTAAATCGTTGTTACATTGGCTTCTTTAAACCAAACTCACTAAGATAAAGTGAAGAAATTACCAAAATGAAAAAAATAAGCTGTCGCACTATTGCATGCTTCTTGTAAGTCGCATCTCTTTAACGAGCTAATAACTACTTGTCCTCCATCTGACAGTAACTTTTAACATCAAACTTCTGCATCCTTGTCTTACAAAAGCTCTAGGATAAGAAGTGATGAACCTGAACATGAACCCCCTTCCCTACGAGTACGTCTTTAATTTGCATACCGGAGATCGATTACTAGTAAATTTTGCTATTCCTCAATATAAATTTTCGAAGGGATATTTGTTCTTCATTAATTGATTACATACACGTAGAGCCACGCCAGTTCCCAATTCTGCTTTGTCGGTCTTACTAGCATTGAAGTTGAAAGCTTGGGCGCTTTTACTAAAATGCTGAGTCTGGGCATGATAACGTTTGTGCATGGTTCCATATTTACTGGAATCGGTCGCTACAGTTGCTTGACATGTGCGTACCCAGTTTGGTGCATGCTTTTATTCTTTAATTAATAATTATGATATAATACTTGTCCACGCCTTGATACTACATCTCACGTCGAAAAATTTTTGTGCAATAATTGGAGTCAGATAGCGACGCGACGATCCTATATCCAGACTGTTCTGTTTGGAAGCGCACTGAAATATTTGAAAACCAGATTCCTTGAAAAATCACTGGGGGAAATCTGATTTTGATAATTTCTTCTGGACCTCCACGGCAAAATCAAAACTTACATCTTGGATTCTTCGTGAAAAGATATTCCCTGTTCTATCGAGTGTGTTCCGTGTATGCCGTCGTGACCTGGACCAGGGGTAATCGAGTTCAATACCGTGACACAGTAGTTAAGCTTAGTGGTCCCAATTCAAAAGACCGATAAATGCAAGAAAAAACGCACCCTGTAAGACCATTTATAAAGCCATAACTTGAACGAAGGCAGGTTTAATACAATATCGAAAGCCCTACCTTCCAGCTTGTGCAAGGATATCCTTAAATTCCTTCTCTGTCTTCGCTGAATACCTGTTCGTATACTCAGAGGCCATGTTGATTGCAGAAGAAAGTTATCGCAATCGCAACCTCGCTTTCAAATTATGAGGCTGTAATGACACAGATTTCTTTAAAACTTAGGGGTTTAGGGGGGAGGGGCAAGGAAACATATTTCCACCTGTGTGCTTCCAATTTTTTAAATATATTTAATAACGCAGGTCGTGCTACCGGCGTGCAAATATGCCTTACCTACTCAACTCACATAATTGCATAACACGTAGTTATTCTCGTATTGCATGGTACTTCAGTTAATGCGTGATTGTACGTATTATAACTTGCTTGCAACGTCTGGACGTTTCTCAGCTCACGTATAGTATGATATCAACATACCAATTCAAGTAGTTTGTTTACAAGCGCTTTACTGCTCTTCCTGACGTACATCTACATTTGGAATAATGTTAAGATTATCTCAATCCAACATCTTTCTTATTGCATCTTGATCCCTGTATTACGACTTTGTATTTAAAATGAGTGATTTCTAAGTTTCCAATTCAGTTGTGAGATTTTGCCGAACTTAGTAAAACGTCGTCTCATATTGCCACTTTCAACATTTAAGGCGTTGCATTGATCCTCTCACATACTGTACAATTCGCGCGCTTGTTAATGACGAGTTTGCACTCTGAGGAGTGTCAGACGAAAGAAGCTTTTTAAGTATAATTGCTATGCTGTTCTTTTACTGTAAAATATGCATTTGTTAAAATGAAATGAAGATGTGGTCTTTTTGAACGAAGAAAGTTGGTTAAAGTACGCTAGCAAATAACAAGGAAACAACAATTAAGAAACTTCAATTTCGGACGTAAATTTCTGTGAGGTGGCTAAAGTTGTGACGTCATATTAAGATCTAGGATCAGCTTTTATTGATTTTAAGAAAATTACTCAAACGGGAGAGGAGTGCAGCTTTACACTGTAACGGTAAATACTTTTTGATGTTTTGACCATGTATTCCTCATTTCAGTGATCAGTTGCTTCCACCACCTACTCCATTCCAGACGACAATGTAACTTGTGTACTGATTGCGGGATTATAGGTTCCTATACGTGGGTGCTGAAGATAGAAGAATATGTCAGCAGCAACTGTCAAACGATCACGATGCTTTAACTTAAACAGATGTAGGGCTAAGAGCATTGTAGGAGCAGAGGTTGGCTCCGCTGTCAATAAGCTGTGTGCAACGAGACAATAACACGCTAGAATTCTTGCATTAAACCATCCTCTAGGTACATGTTGGCATCTAACGTTTTGACTGGCCGTTGTCATCATTAGAAAAGAGGGTTCATGCTGCTATGAAAAGATTGAAAACACTTTAATGATCGAATTTGGGCCTGATTTCCTAAAGAGCATGTGGAATTACCTCTCCATGCTTCAAAATGGTCAGAATTTGTGATTAGAGTGCTTTTGACAGCAAACATTATTAAAGGGCACGTTGTACCCAAAGTGATGAAATAAGTCATATTGACGCCTACTTTCACTGACATGTCCATAGCCAAGCATTATTTCTCCTGTGTTTCTGAATTTACTTTATTCAGCTCTGTGAAAACGTACAACATATATACACCGGTGACTAATAGCACGTGGGACTGTATCTAGATCCCCTTGTTTTGGGGGTTAGAAGAGTAAGAAACTATTTACTCCTTGAATACAACGTAAAACGTCATTAGCACAAATGTATTATTGTACACAACCAAACCTCTGTGTTGGCTATAAATTGAATGTGTTGTTGCCATTTTGGACCAAGGTTTGTTTATGCGTAGGGTGGAAAACTCGATCAGCCCGTAGAAACATTCATCCATAATCGCGTAGTCCTACAAACTCCAACGTGTAGTAAAACACTATGTTACATGATTGTAATCAACATTTCGTCCTTTTTCACACTTTCCCGCTGATTTCTGGACTTTGTTTCTATTTGCAAAGCACCTTTCGTTGTTGACGATCAGCTCCACCTTTTCTTCAATTCGTTCATACCAAAAGAGAATATACTAGCTCCAGCAAAAGTGGAGCCACCTTACTCTATCGACACCAGGAACCTTGGTCCTAAGCCTGCAAAATGGAGAAGCACTCAAAAGGGCAATAAAGAAACTGAGGCGGAGTTAAAAAGACAGGTAAAAGCCTAAAACCAGAGTTCACTACTTTTGTGGGTGGCGCCTGCACACTGCAATACCTTTCCTCAATATTTATAACCTGTCTGTACCCACAGGAAGATGCCATGGCCGATAGAGTCGGTTCTTTGCTAGCATTTGGGGGAAGATAACGTCGCATCCATTTACACTTCAGACGCTTTAACTATAATAGAACAACGAAAAATGTTACTTTGTTTAATGATGTAAATCCTTACTGCGCTTGATGTTCGACAATGCTTGTTACCAAGGATAAGCAAGTACCAAACAAATTGCGATTTCTAGTGCAATTTAAATCATGGAAACAAAATAATAGTGCCAATACCCTAAGACAACATAAACTTTTCGATGTCAAGGGACCGATCAAATTGGAAAGACAGATTTTAAAGAAAGAGAAGATTATTAACGGACAATCCTGAGCTTTACTACAAAAATGACGAAAGATAAAATGAAACAATATACTTTTTACCTAATATTAGTACGTCAATAAAATTGGCCAATGAAAGGTTAAGCAGCTACTACTCTGTCACATCAAAAAGCGTGGCAATAGAACGCATGAAAAATCATCATAGAAGTGATAAAAGAGAAAAAATCGCAATCAAATGAACCACAAGCACAAAACAAGTCTTCTCAATTTCACTATTTTGTAAAGCAAGGTACTCCCCTTATATAAAGATGCTTCCAACAACACTGATACTGAAACGTTTAATAGGTGGGAAAAATTCTACGTTATGGCCGATACTTACTCGTTTGGCACGTTAAAGCAGCAAACGACAACGAGCAATATAAGTATTCCAAAGTATTTCCCTCCATTTTAATTTTGATATCATAACGTCATCAAGGACAACATGGCAACAGTTTACTAGTTTCATTTACTGATGACGTTGACAAGCAGGAGCGGGCGGTAAGTGCTCCAGTGTTTTCGAAAAACAGAATGTGCTGCTTTTAAATTTGACCATTTTTGTCATAAATTTACGGCCCCTTGCCATACATTGCTAAAACACAAACAATGTACTCCTTACAACTCCATACACAATATCCCTCATAAAATCGCTTCCACAGGTGACAGTTTTTACTTCAAAATAGCCAATACACAGGGTAGATAATCTGAAATGCCTGCGCTACTTAAAACATACATACTTCAAATAGCATTTTTAGAAGTTATAAACAAAGTTTCGAAGGACCAGACCAGTGTCTTATTGCTTATTGCCCCTGTGTACAAAATAAAATGATAGATACACTTTGACATGGATTGACAGTCTATCAGTCAAAGGAAATGAGTATAAAATAAGTCTACTCTTTAGCCAGAGCAACCGCGACAACCACAGTGAATACACTCAATGATTCGTCCTTCTTCCAATTTACTCTTCGGTACCCTGCATATACAGTTTGTGCCAAAATTTGTGTCTCTTGCCTGAATGCAACGTAGACAGCATAGATTTTCATATCCCTGCTTCTTCCATTTCGCAATTAAGTTCGCGTCAGCGATATTTTCTTTAAGGCAATACTCGTATAGTTCTCTACTGATTGCCTTTCTCCGGTAAAATAAGTCATAAATGTATCGTGACCTCTGGTGATGTAATCGAAATATCGGCCAAAGTGATTCCACTTTCCGTTTTCCTTCATGAGGCTCTGTCTCTGCCTCACGCATCTTCTGGTCTAATTCCTCCAAAGTCGGTTCAATGAGTTCCCAGCCCTCTGGCGGTGCCTTTCTACTGCGTCGCACCTTCGGCATAGTGACTGTGTGACTCTAAAACAAGTAAGGCTACTGGCTTAACTTCTCGTGAACCTACAAAAGAGAAATCAGACATATTAGAGAACATACAACAAAGGGTAAAATAAAGAAAGTTTACACGAGAGCTTCAGTAACAATTATTTTCAGTTATATATATCATTTCATGTACCATATACAGAATGATAAGAATCTAAACAATCACTGAAGAAATATCTGGCCAGCCTTCTCCATTTCACTACAAAATGACAGAAGTTCCAAAGTGTAAACCATATTTTAAGAAGTGTACTGCATGTCTGGGGCTGCAAAGCCTCAAACTGTTTGTCTGTGTCCGATTGGGTCAACATTGTCTGCCATGTGAGCAAGAAAAGGCTCATGTTATGTTTGGTAGCTGTATCAATTTAGGGCCAATATCTGTGACTATTTTACACTCTCTGGTCTCTAATAGACGAAATGGGGGTTGGAATAGTAGGGGGGCTGGGAAAATAGCAAAAACTAATAGTGGGGGAGGGGTTGGAATAGTAGTGGGATGAAATAGCAGTGGGTGGGTGGGTGAAAATTTAGAGAAAGAGAGACTTGCAGCTTGTACTGGAGCAGTAATGGATAGATACTAGAATAATCATTTATGCAAAATATAATGAAAAAAATCACAATCATGAAACAACAATGCAACAGCTTAAAAAAGACAAACTACTTGAAATGTACTACTATGAAATGCTTCCCAAATTTGATAGCCAGAGGGGTTGGAATAAGAATGTCCTGGGTGGAACATTTTGAAAAATTAATTAGTGGAGGGGACTCTATTAATTAGAGACATGAGAGTAACAATTAAACTATGCAGCAGAAATGAAAATGCCATAACCTGGTGGCTCAGTGGGGCAAAACATCAGGATGGTTGGACCACTGCCATGATCAGAGAGTATCTGGGCCTACAAACCATCGACATGGCCCTGTGAACAAAAAGGCTAAGATAGCATGGCCACATCCAATGCATGCAAGAAGATACCTGGCAGAAGAGGATCACCACCTTGGACATCAGTAACTCACCCCTTCCTAGGGGTGGACCGAGGAAGCGATGGATGGACAACGTTAAAAAGGACCTGTCTACTGAGCACACCCAAGACCATGACATGTGGAGAAGACAGACTACAAGACAGTGTCATGATCAGGAGGTGTCCAACTCCCAGGCATAGGGAAAGCAAGGACGTTAAATGGCCACAGAAAGAGGCCACAGAATGCTTCCAAGTGAACATTGGCCTGCATCAGCACTCAGATTTTTCCTCTTTGTTCTAGCAATGGCTTGAGAAAACAAGTGATGTGGATAATGTTGTTCACAACAATTTGATGTGAACAATCAAAAGAGAAGCAGGTAGTGGATAGAGTTTCTCTAATAACATGGACAAAAGAACCATAAGAATGCAAGAGATTGAGACCACGAGAGCAAAGGAATCAGGTTGTAGGTGCAAGAGAATGGTGGCTGTGAGAACCATGAGATTAAAGACTGTCCAACTTATGCTAGCATGAAAATGGACATAAAATAATGATAATGGTAATGATGATGATAAAAACAGTCTTAAATTGTTCATTCATTCAATCATGAATGCTTGAAGCCAAAGTAATTTACCAGGAATGCATTTTTGGTGTATGAATAATGGATTCTTTGCTTTGATAGCACTCAAAGCATCATTCCAGATTTACTCACTCAACCTTTGTGTCTGAGAGGTTTGAAACTTAAAAGAATAGAAGACATATCACCAATGTAGACTGTAAAGCTTCAAAAGGGACCATTCAAAAAGTAAATTTGCTCTTTTTCGACCATTTTTAATCCCCTCATGATCATCTACATTCACTTTGGCCAGACCGCTTGCCCTTACAAGCATTCACTTTCACCTTGACTCCAACCCCCTTCCGCCTAGATTCTTTCTATTTATGGCAAGGTTATGCAAATTGGTTTCATTCAGCTTTTAGACCTTGTTTTCATTCCTATTCATCAACACAGCATCTGCAAATGACATTGCAGCATACATACAACATGAAATAGCAATTTACAAATCTGAATGTATCTCGTGTTCAAGTTAAACAATTTGAGAATTATTTCATTGCTTATTCTAACATTTTGCAAAGAAAGTTCTATGGGAAATTTGCTGATATTTGTTTGATAGTGTACTCCAAGATCTGGGCGCTGACAATATTCATGGTAATTTGTATCATGAAACCAAACATAATACACGAATGAAGAATACAAAAATAAAGAGCAAATTTGTCAGCAAAGTAGGCATCAAAGCAATGAATAACCTACTTCATCCCATGTCAGACGCATTCTAATAATTGAATCAATGAGTAATAGTTTCATCACCATCGCAAATGAACAAGGGATACAGTTATGTACAGTTGTGGGTTGAAAACAACAGATATGCATTAATAAACATAAACATGTACAGACTTAAACTTTTAAAAACATTATTTTAGCTGTGGACAGATGTTTCCACACATCAATGTTGACTTATTCCTTCCTGGTAGTTGCAATATCTGACTTACTATTTGTTGATAACAAAGGAAAATAAAAAGTGCAAAAACAAGTGTTCTTCCTTTTTTCCTACCCCCTCCCCCTGTAAATGCTCCTTTTTGTTTGCTTTCCCAGTACCCCCTCCCCTCCTCTGGATGAACATACTTTTGAATGGTTCCTAACAGTTCTTAAAGGCTGGTAAAGAAGTTCATCAATATTTCAGCCCCTAAATCTATAACTTTTTTCAGTGGATATCAGTGTAATGAAGTTCTTTTGTTGGCAAACCTCTTGTTTGTAAGTGGCAGAATTTAGTGGGCAGGCACTGGTTACACTAACCCTAACCCTTTAAGCCCCGGCTACCTGCAATGCAAAAAGTACTTAAGGCCCGCACTTTTCGCGCGAAAATTCGTATTTTATACTACCCCTCAAAATACGGTGATTACGGCGAAAACTATTACTCCTAGAGAAAAACGTTCTAAAAAGAAAGTGTAGAGGAGGAAACGATCTACAAGCAGGTATAAATTGTTAAGCCATCAATGGAATATCATGGTATTTACGATCCTTCAAACCTCTTGAAGTAAAATGTCAACAAAAT
>JAAAKL020013637.1:0-12358 GCA_010016065.2 Carybdea cf. marsupialis auct. non (Linnaeus, 1758) | reverse complement strand
CCATGCTATCCTTGCTCAGAATACGCTCTTAGGACGTTTCTAATGCAAATTAAACACAATGGCTACACACATTCCAGCATGCTATCCTTGCTCAGAATACGCTCTTAGGACGTTTCTAATGCAAATTACACACAATGGCTACACACATTCCTGGATACTTCCCTTGCTCATAATACGCTCTTAGGGCGTTTCTAACGCAAAATACACCCAATGGCTACACACATTCCACCATGCTATCCTTGCTCATAATACGCTCTTAGGACGTTTCTAACGCAAAATACACACAATGGATACACACATTCCAGCATGCTATTCTTGCTCATAATACGCTCTTAGAATGTTTCTAATGCAAAATACACCCAATGGCTAAACACATTCCACCATGCTATCCTTGCTCAGAATACGCTCTTAGGACGTTTCTAATGCAAATTAAACACAATGGCTACACACATTCCAGGATGCTATTCTCGCTCATGATGCGCTCTTAGGACGTTTCTAATGCAAATTACACCCAATGGCTACACACATTCCACGATGCTATTCTTGCTCAGAATACGCTCTTAGGACCCTTCATATCATAGACACTATGTATGATATGCGAAAGTATCATACTTAGCCGAAAATAGAAAAACCCAACAGTAGTGCAATTCAAGAATTATCACACATGCATTCCAAATAGAGGTATCCTGGTAACAAAACATCAAATACATCAATAATTTTGGAAATTTTAATTGCGGACAAAAATTAACGACAAATATAGCAAAATTTGCGGACTTGCAGGAAACAATCAAACATAGCGAGTTTTGCCTTTACATTTCGAACCTTTCTGAAATATATAAAAGAATTTTAGCTGCGGAAACCATAAATTTCCGAGAGTTTAAGTTTCGTTCACGCTTTTGTCCGAAATTTAGATTGTCTGTCATTTTTCGTTATTAATGTAATCACGCATTTTGTGCCAAGTGTTAAAAATAGGGCATATGAAGATTTCTGAAAGGTTTCAAAAAAATCTGATTCACCCCATCCCATCACATTTATATAAACAAATTAACTAATAAATGGTGCCCCATCTTCTCTTTTAAGAACATGCAAAGGTTCAAGCGAGTAGCATCAGCCGTTCAGAAACAATCAACAAATTATGTAACGCATACCCTGACTACGTTGATCATAAATTGATCCACGTCAGTACTACACCACCCCTGACGTTCCCCTCCTTTAAAAAATCTCCCAAGCGCCCCGTAGGGAGTTTTTTAGCATGTAAATCTACAAGAGATTACGCTTCCAAGAACACCAAATGGGTTTTGATGCTAAGTTCTTCTAGGTTCGGTCCATTTTTGGCCTAATTCGCTCTTGAGTGATATTGCCAGTGCATTTCTTCAGTTTCCATTAGCAGATTATTCCAAATGCAAGACTGCATTTAGTGCTAATGGAAGCTCTATCAGTTTACAGTTTTGCTTATGGTGCCTCATAGCTCAAGTCAATGCTTTCAGAAGCTTTCAGAAGCTTATTGACACGGTTTTGGTGATTTATCGTGTGTCGCATGTTATGTTGATGACATCCTCGTTTTTAACTGTAATGACGAAGAGCATGATGCTCACCTTACAACAGTGTTAGGTCGTCCCCGGATAGCGGTTTAACCAAAGTTTTGTAAACGCGTGTAAATGTAAAGTTTATGTTTGGAGGGGATGAGATAGCAGTGCGAGAAAATAATATTCGGAGTCGTGTTTCCTTTCGTCTTGGAACGTGATCGCTTAACAAGACACAAGGTTGATCACTCTCTACTTGAGGTAACATTGTTGTTGCTGTATGCTATGCTCACTACGAAAGCCAAGTTTGAGCAATCTAGCATCGTACTGTTTATATATTTTTTTCGTTTTGCGGAAAATACACTAGGAACAATAGTTCCGAGAAACTAGAACTGAAATGCTCTATCAGTAAGGGGGATTGTATTTTGCGGGATCTAAATTTCTTGTATCTGGCGAAATTAACTTCCGCGGAAGACCTTGTTCACAAAAATAATTTAGTGCACGTTTAAGTTATGTGGCCCAGGGATATAGTTTGGAATTTCTATTGTAAACTTCGGTATTTTTACATTTTAAGCTCCCTGTTGCCACCATTTGATAATAAGAAATGAAAAATATCTCCTTCGAGTATCAAGTTTTAAAGTGCATCAATCGGTAAAAATCAGTTCCAGCAAAACGTAATTCACTTTAGGTGGTTCAAACTGTTGTGAACGGGAGATCAAATAGATTAAATTCCAAGAATGAGAGGCTGCTGGTGTGATAGATTTCAGATACGGCCAAATAATCAGTGGGAAAGAACGAAACCTATTTGAAACCTAGTGTGTACGAATATTATTGCAGCAATGGTAAGCACAATGTAAGCAGTGGATCGTAGGAATCAGAACCGCGACCAAAGTAACACGTGAGATGATCAATTTGTTTAGGCAAAACGTTTGAGGCAAAGAGAAGAGCGAAATAACAATGCTTATCAAAATCGGTAATTAAAAGCCACATTTAATAACATTCTTAATGTTGTCATGATCACAGTAATGAGCATCGTAATGTGAAACTGCAACTAAAATTGCATTTGCCAAATTTGAGTATGAAAAAAAATTGTCTTAAATTTAGAAATTCATACTGCTCCCTTTCAAGTTGAAAAAGCTACATGTTTCCTTTTCGGTCCTTTCTTCCACTGATTGTATTTGTCAATCCTTGCCTTGTCGTCTGAGTCTGTTGCCTCATCAAGTTGTTAACAAAATCAATTTTAGTCCAATAAGAATCAGTGTTTACAGCTTTATCAAATCACGAGATTTCTCTTGTGACACAAACTACGTTTCTATCACGATAAGTCCACCTACATTTTTAAAAGGTATTATCCGCCTCTAACTATTAGAGTCATCTATGTATAGCATATACATTACAAAACATGACTGCATCAAACTTACAGGCTACACATTTCAAAAGATCTGCATCATTTCACAAATCTTTATTTCCCTATTTGCTTCAATGGGGAGGGAAAGTGTGACGTCAAGATTTTGAAAATGATTGAATTACGGAAAAATACTAAATTTTCATTTTGCATTATTGATAAGAACATCACTGGTTGAAATTGAGAGCAATTCCCTTTCCAAACACCGAGATATCAGCTTCGAAACTTTTAAATCTCTCTAACAAACCTTATTATTTTATGCTTTTTCCCAACGTAAAGAATCACGGAATATTAGCTGAGTTTTGACCAGAGATTTTTGAGATCCAATCACCTCTAATTTTAATACTTTATACACTACAGGTCTGGTATTTAGGGAAACAGTCCATTCCTTTGGATATCTGGAGTCCTACCGTACTATTTATAAAACTTTTGATTTGTGACGTCATTACTTTCCCTCCCCATTGTTTCTTCCTTCTGTCCAATCCAGTTGAATCTTCAGTTCTTCCCTTAATCAATTTTCACAAAAATATCTCATTTACAATTGACATGTGACGGCACATATCTGTTCGTATTATGAATCTAAATCGTCACAATGTTTATATACCAATAATTCAACATACTAAACAAAACTTTTAGTTGAAAAAGCTAGCTGAAAAATTGATATTAAAGAGATTGATGTTATCTTATTCAAGTATAAATAAATGCATACTTTTAACCTGGAATACTGCCATTCAAGGTGTGTTGTGTGCCAGTATAGAACCTAATTGATCCAACTGAGGTGTATGGCCTCTGAACAGAGGATGCAAAGTTTTTGGTAATGGACATGATATGCGCCTTGCTTCTGGCGTGCTAAAATTATGATTGTGTCCATTTTGAAATTCAAAAGAGTTTTCACTCAGAGTCTCCGTGGGTTTCTTTAAATCTTCATATTGGTTAATACTCGATGGTGACCATTCAGAGCATAATTCCGATGTCCTATCTGAACTTTGCACCCTGGCAGCCAACATGCTTTTCATTTGTAAACTTTCCGCTTCATACACAGCTACATGCATATTTGACTGATACGATAATGGATCAAGGTCCTTACTCATTGTTCTCATTCTGCAGTTTTCCCTTTGCTTTCTTTTGCGCCTCGGTTTCGGCATCTGATGATCAGTAGTAAGTGTCATGTTTTGGAATTTAAATTGTGGTGAAACCTAAACAAAACAGTTAAAAAGTGGTTAAGTAAAATCGAAAAACTACCTAAGCTCAATAAAAATTGTTTAGCAGAAAGAATATTATAGATGGGATGCATGGCCTAACGACAATACCTTTAATTAAAAGTCCTGTAAACTGGAGGGGTGGTTTAAAGCACACGTTTTCTGAAACAGTCTCACTTACAAACTATTTAAGGGTTCCAAATGATAGGATCGTATAAAACCTTATTACCCCTAGGGACCAGGCTGAACTAAGCACAAAGTGTTAAGCAAGATACGTGTGACCTCTTTTCTAACATGCAGCACACGGGTAGCAGGGTACGAAATATCATAGCAAATAAGCTTGATATACTTTCCATTGATACGCCGCAAACTAAGAAACCTTTAATATAGTAACTAAAATAATTGCACACAACCAGTGCATTATACAATCATCCTTATTAAGTGTAGATGTGTCTCATGATTGCTAGTGTCATCCTGAATACTCAAGTACAGGAATGGCAATACCAAAGCATGAAGAGATAAGGTAAACCTTTGGCTGCTTCTGAGGGGTAGACTTTGGCTTTAACCTCCCAAATTGTCAACTTAACTGTTCCACTGTTTAGTCCAGTTCTTAAGTCAGTGGTGTACTAAGGGAGATCTCGATATGCCCACCAGCACTGTGCACAATAATACTTATTGAGTGCAAATGTATCTTATGACTGATAGTTGTTGCCCTGAGTAACTGCATATGGATATGGCAATAATTACAGCAAAAACGCTGCCTGCTGGTCAAAAGTTAGGGAGGGGGGCTCTCTAGCTTTGGTTTCCAGCCCTCCTAGTGATGGTGTCACAATAAAAATACCCGGCCCCTGTATAGTTGGTGTTACTAAGAGCATACACCTATAAAATCCTGCTCTAAAAACAAATGCAATGGTAGAAACGTATTTAAAACGAAACACCGTAAACAGGACTGGAGCTGATAATAAAGGTCCTGCGCACGGTAGGGTTTGTGTTAGATCTAGTCATTATCATAGCGTCATCAAGCTACCAGATCAAGACAGCGTCCGTGTAGTGACAGTAAATGTTGGTACACTAGGTCGAAGAGCTAGGGAAGTGGTTGAAACCATCTGTAGAAGCAATATCGATATTTGCTACTTGCAGGAGGTTTGATGGAAAGGGGGTGGAAGAAAACTGATAAAGGTAAGGTAAGATAACAGGTAAAGACACATAATATAAATTATTCTAGGTTAGTAATAAAGAAGGTAGTAGTGGGGTTGGCGTTCTGCAAGCTGAGAAGTGGGTTGGCGTTCTGCCAGCTGAGAAGTGGGTTGGCGTTTTGCCAGCTGAGGAGTGGGTTGGCAAGGTGATACATTTGAACCCCGTAAATGACAGACTGATGCTCATGAATATTCATAAACAAGTATTTACTATGGTTTCAGCTTATGCTCTACAACAGGCTTTGAGTAACAAAGCCAAGGCAAGCTTCTATGTTGACATAGCGCTCAATACTACAAATACAGACGACAAACACAGATGATAATCATTCTTGGTAGTGATCTGAATGGACATGTAGGAAAGACAACATTATGTTATGAACATGGTGGGCTTTGGATATGGCATTAGGAATGCTGAAGGTAAGCGTATTTTGGAGCCTGGCCTTGGACATGGTTGTGCTTCAGAAACGAAACAGCATGCTCATCTACTTCTCCTCTGATGGCTCTAAAACACAGATTGATTACACCATGAAGAAGAGACGTGACACGAGGTTACTGAAGGATGTGAAGGTCATCCCTGGAGAGGAAGTTTCACAATCTTAAAGGCTCGGAAACAATATGTTTCTGGTTTGGAATAGATACCTTGATAGTGAGGCTGCTGATGGTTGTAGAAAAATGGTGGGGTAAGTTGAAGAAGGAACTTTTTGAAACCATCGTAAGGTTTGTGTGGTTGGACCAAGAGTGGGATGCTGGGGTTTACCACGTCATTAAAGAAAAGAGGCAGGCATGGCAGGAGTGGAAGAAAGGTAGCTGTAGTAAAGAAGGATATACAAATCCAAAAAGGAGGAAAAGAAGAGCAGTGTATGAGGCAAAAACAAAGGCATAGGTTGCGAAGTTTGGTGGTTTGACGACAATTACTGCCGGGATAACGCAACTCACATCACTAGACATATGACAAACCAGATGTGATCGGCGACACCTGTGTCAACACTGACACAGGGGTCCTTGTTTAAATGATACAGAGAAGCTTCTGGCATGGAAGGAACATTACAAGAGATTGCTCAACGGGGAGTTTCCATGAGATAGCAGTTATCTGGATATGGGAAGTCTTAAAGAAGGCCCAGCTCCATAGATTAATAAACAAGGTGTCCGCACTGATGTTAAGAAAATGAAGAATGGTAAACCTGCTGGAGTCTTAGGTATTGTGGCAGAAATACTAAAGGCAACTGATGATGCAGGGCTAGAGCCCTCCACGGAATTATTTAATAACATTGTGAAGGAGGAGAAGATACCAAGTGACTGATAGACTAGCATCATTATCAACTTCTTCAAATGGAAAGGAGATGCAGTGTAACAAGGGAATTACAGGGTCTTAATTTACTTAAGGCACCTAATGAAAGGATTTGAAAAAGTTATGGAGAAGTGCATCAAATATTCAGTTGACATCAATGAAATGTAGTTTGGGTTCACGCCTGACAGAGGTACTGCTGGTGCAATCTTCATCACAAGACAAGTCCAGGAAAAGTTCCTTGCTAAGAAAAAGATCTTTACTTCATCTTTGTGGATCTGGAAAAGGCCTTTGATAGAGTGCCACAACAGGTAGTGAAATGGGCACTGAGGCAGGTTGGAATAGAGGAATGGGTCATCGTGGTGATGTCCCTATATGAAAATGCTGTGAACATCAATGGGATGGAACAGAAGGGCTAACAGTTTAATAATTAAAAAACAGTGATGATATGTAGGCCTGACCCAAAACCTCAACAGAACCTAACCCTAACCCTCACCCTAACCCTAACCCTAACATTAACCCTAACCCTAACCCTAACCCTAACCCTAACCCTAACCCAACACTCGACAAGGTAAATTTCTTTTTGATGTTTGTCAGAATGGCACTGGAAGGACCTTGATCTTTTGTCCTAAGGATCCAAATCCCTCAAAACCTGAACATTCTGTAAAAAAAACCATGAAAATAGTCAATAAAATGATTACATTAAAATATTCAATAAAATTATTAAAACTCCAGCATGGTTGTGGCAGGTCTAGAGTTTTCATGCAAACATTTATGACATTTTGTGACATTTGACCATTTCTATTACATTCTATGATGAAATTTCCAAAAATTTAAGTTAACATTTTATGATTTTATGACAGAGTTGAAGGCCGGTGTATAGTGCAGGTGGTGGTGCAGAGGCAAGCACAGTGATGTAAGTTAGTTGTGGATGGAGAAAGTTAAGAGAGCAGTTTCACCTTTTCATATCCCACATTTTTCCTAATAGAATGTGTGATGCCCTATGGTGGTGGGACCTGGAATGTGAATGGGGATTATCTTCATCAACTGGACTGCTCAGAAAAGAAGATGGCTAGATGGTTGTGTTGTTCAAGCTTGAAGAATGAAATAATATCTGTGGAGTTAAGGAATAGTATTGACGGCATATCAAACTGTTTGAGAATGCTACAGCTTAGGTGGTTTGGACATGTGGAAAGAGTTGATGATGGCAACAGGCACAGGAAGTGTAAAAACTTTGTTGTTCTGGGCACATCTAGCGTGGGAAGATCCTGCAAAGGGTAGGAACAAAACACCATTGAGGACCTAAAACTACTGAAACATTGGATTGGATTAGATCATACTGCTTGGAAAGCTGATATCAAGAATCTCCCATCCAACCCATGGTAGCATGGGCAAGGGATATTAAATTATAATGACTTCTATACTATGTAATTGGTGTATTATACATGTTGATAGTTTTGGGTTTGATCCCTTCCACTACCATATATATGCATTTTTGTTTATTTCTAGAAAATATATTCCATGCTTGCTGCCTGAATACAGACATATGGAAATGGCAATGATGAAGCATTAAGCACAACACAAAAAATAGGTTGCTGGTGATGGTGAGAATTGGGCTTTGAGGTCCCAAATTATCAACTTCTTATTGCACTACTGAAGTCACAGAATAATGGGGGAATGCTTTCCCTAGCAGACCACAATTTGAATCTAGTGGCTTTAATCAATAATTTAGCACAGAATTAGCCATTGGAAGTTTGATTTTAGATTGCCAGTCTTAGAGGCCATGGTAAGCCCTAAGGGAGGATTTGAAAATTCCAATTATGCCATACGATACTCATACACCACAAAGAGGGTTTCAGAGAAATATAGTATTGCATAAATATGTTATCACAAGAAACTGCAAAGAGGCATTTTCAAATAGAAAATGTCTCAGGAAAATATCCCACTTTGAACGGATGAAACCTGATACTGAATACTAAGCATTTACGAATATTGAAGGTAACCAATATATGAACAAAAACTTAAAATTTAAACTGTGGCTAGCATTCACAAAGCCACATTTGTGAGTAATATAATCACATAATTATACAAAGTTCATCCACTGGAATGTGCTGGTACTATAATAAGAACCTTAAAATAGGTTCTGTCTTCATTAATTTATCAGTTGTCTACAACACTATGAAGCACAAGGGTCTAATGTATAAGCTGGTTAGAATCATCCATGATGATACAATGGTCCGGATTTTGCCACTGACAAGAGGTACAGGCGATTTTTGAATATACCTGTGAGATGAATAATCTATATAAAGATTGATAAGAAATGAAAGATCCTAATGCCCCATGGTTCAAACATGAACATTTTTAAAAAAACAGGCACATGTTCTCTAAGCCAGTGATTCACAACCTCTTCTGGATTGTTACTCCCTCAGTGATTAAAGAGCTCCATCATCGCCCCCTTTCATTTTGATGCTCAGTGAAATCTTAAACAAGTTTGTTTAAACTTATTAGAAAATATATCTTTTTGTTTCAAACATCTGTTTCTGCCACTGTGGTTTCCTCACTTTGACAGCAATTTAAAATGTTTTGTGTGAAAGAAGACTTCAATTACCATAGTTGACAGTTAGGCTAATTGACATTGAAGTGTGAAAAGTAGGATAGCACTCATGACAATTGATAGGGTGGTCGCTGTGGGAGCAATAAAGCTTTGGGAGAGGTGAAATTGACCCACAAATGGAGTTGATGTAAAATCAAATGCCAGGAACTTTATCATGCACCAAATAAATATCTGGCTGCATCACAGATTCTGTAGCAGATTTTCCATACATTCAAGTGGTACAAACCTTTTCCTTACAACTATCATGGCTCTGCAGATATTTTACTCTATTTGTAGAGCTTTGTGCATGTTTTTACAAATTTTGAACAACAAATTTTTAATGGCACCAAATGTTGGACTTCCTTTTTGGTGCTTGCGAATAGTGAGTCTGGACTTAAACAAAGGAAACAATGGTACCATTACAAAGAAGCATTATTTTGGCACCACTTTAAAGCTGAAGGTGGTAAGGAAATTGACAAATCATAATCATTGGTGGGTTGTCTTTAAAGTGATAAGAAAAGTTTCCTTTTTATTTGTCAATTACCCAAATATTTTAATTTGTTCAAAAATCCGTTAGGCTCACTATTCTGTTTGAGTTCAAAGCAACTCCAATCTGTGAAAAATTTTGCTTCTGTTGTGATTAAGTACTGCAAATCAATCTCTATCCTTTTATGAATTACTGCAAAATCCCAACTGCACCATTAAAGTCATTTTGGTGATCTCGAGATCATTACATTCTGTTCTATTGATGTCGGTCGTGAATGCAGTGCCACTATGTTTGCTTTCATGATTTTTCATGTTGTTGATCATCTCTTCATTTTGATACAAATAATTTGATCTAATTTTATTCCCTTCTGCTTTCCCCACAGATTTGTGGCTTTACTTTAGCATCAAGAATGAGCATGACTTCGCAGAACTAAAGAAAGAATAGGGGAAAATTAACACAACAAATTTCAAAATGTTTTAAACACATATTATACAGTCATTAGGGGGGTTTGTACACCCCTAACACATCAACAGTAGGTTTTCATGGTGTGTATTAGTGTCTGATTAATGCTAGCAATCTATATGCTGTATAGTCTTTATACAGCATGTTATGCTTAGCCTATTTCTGCTCCTTCTTTTTGGAAAATAAACTTTTAAAGAATAATGTCCCATTTACAGTACTAAGGCAGCCCTTCGAAATATGAAAGGATGAAGGAAAAGCCTGTCTATTGGCACCTAAAATTTAAGTGCATATTTTAAACCAACAAACAAACATTTTCTTTTCTTGGAATTTTGAATTCTACAAGATAACTGGCAACAAATACTTCATGTTGATTATCATGACAGCTGCTGTGGAGACAATTTAACGTATTTTTTGCCTTGGACATTTTACCTAATGTGACTAGAATACGAAGAATAAAACTGCAAGAAATAGTGAATTCATTTTGTACTGAAAACCATTTAGCTTATCAGACACTGACTGGTCAAAACAACACCAATCTGGCAGTCAGTTTTCTAATTGGCTACCTTGTAAAACACAGCTGGGTAAATAATTTTGTTGATTCCCTTTTTGGTTATTTTCTGATGAATTGTACTCTGAGGAGTGTCAGACGAAAAAGCTTTTTAGTACAAAATGAATTTGCTATTTTGTGTAGTTTTATTATTCTGTACCATCAACAAACTTTTAGAATATGAAGAATGTGTCTACCTATCCTCTTAGTGTTGTATGGTAAGCGAATTGATGCCAAAGATACTTCTATAACAATTTTGCTATTCATGTTCGTATCTAAACAATAAACTGTTACCATGGCAACAATGAACTAAAAATAGAATGGCATCAAACTGGTGATAATCAGAACTACCCTATGTCCAAATTTCATGAAATTATATTTTACAGAACAATAGATGTTACATTTCTACTTTTATGATGTTGCCATAAGCCAAAGCCTATGGTGCAATGTAAAAATAACTTTTCGCAGTCAAACTCTCATAAAAGACTATTCCAAAAATCGAACCCAGATTTCCATCTTTAAAATCTAATAACTTTTGTTCTGGTACGGCTAGAATCATCAGGAAAAAAGCATTTTGATCTGTACAGTGTGCTCTTTCACTTGGAATATGTCTGAAATTTAAAGTTACAATTGATGAAAATGACATACCTACTAAATACCGGTAGTTAATACTGTATAACAAGTTGAAAACAATAAAAGTAGCTTGCCTAAAACAAAAAGGACGATTTTTAGAGGGTGTAGCATTATGTAGCATTTCTCAGGTGGGCGGCTCGAGCCCCAAAGCTCGCATGTTGTCGGCGGCGCGCAGTTGCAGGAAAAACATGATCGAACGCAACTATATTGTGGTAAAATCAATGGAAGAATGAAAATAGTAACTAAGTAATAAACAGGGCAAATGTAGTAATACAAACAGCAACTAAGCTATGGAGATAACAAATGTAGTAAGGCTTGTTTAGTTCCTAGGGTTGAAGAGTAGCTCGTATAATACTGTGTAGGCCCACTGTAACTTAAGAATACACAGAGCCGTCTTCGACGAGCGTCGCGTCAAACGCCGCCCTTGTTAGTAACGCGAAAGTAACAATCGTTAATATAAGAATTGGACCTACCCATTTTCCTTCTGTTCTGAAGTTCACATACGTGGTCGACGCAGGCACCGGGCATGCAGTACCATTCATGGGCTCCAGGGGATGTTGTTCACCATGGCAGGGGCTTTCAATGAAATCAAGTGGTTGTTTTATCACACGCTTTCCCCTCCTATCCTTGCCTCTTCGACCATGTCGACTAGTGGTTTTGCGTAAGTTTCGGGTACAACAACTCATTTCCCTCTTTGAAGTAGAACACTGTAACTTTCTTCAACGTCCATGTCATTGACTACGACGGTATTCCTGTATTGGCCATTTTAATTCAACCTCGTTATGACTTAAAATAGTTTTTTTTCCGCAAGAAAGCCAGAAAAAAAAGCCGGATCTCCACCAGGGGCCTGTTGCATAAAATTTACTAATAAATCAGAACTGATAATTAGTTTATCAATTTATTACCAAGAGTACTCATGAAAAGTGTTGCACATAGCAATTAATGAAAAACTGAATTTTCATTAAATTATTAGTCAGTTTCATTAGTAGCACGAGCTGCGATGGACAATGCCATTTTCATTGTTTCGC
>JAAAKL020013636.1:0-12359 GCA_010016065.2 Carybdea cf. marsupialis auct. non (Linnaeus, 1758) | reverse complement strand
CACACGCACGTCAGAGTAACAGAGTGCTGTTTTACACAATCTGGAGCCTATTTTCTCTTCGAATTCGTTAAATAGTATCCGTGGTAGCTCTTTGTCGGCATTTTCGGGAAACGTAGATTTTAAAAGTAATAATAAGTCTTTAACATGTGAAAATTCCAGTTCACTTGGTGACGGCGAGTCAATAATGATTTGTGCTTCAGTGTAAATTTTCGTTAACGTGCGTCGTAGTTTTCTCCTTTCCAACTTGAGAATCTCCTCTTATGATTTAGGCATGATTGCGAGAAAAAACCAACGTACTTTTTAGCGTCTGTAAATCCTGGTGACAATTCTCCACATATTTCTCGCTTTCAGTTTAGATCGAATAAAGTTTTTTGAGTGAGGTGCTGAATAGTGCTTAGACCAATGAACAACTCTAAAGACCTTTTTGTTTTTCACACAAGAATTATACCAATATGGGCTTTCTAGGATTTATGTGTTGGTTCAAGCTTGATTAACGAGCTATTTTTGAAACATTTTCTTAGTCAATACAAGATTAGCTATAGCCCCATCTTGGCACAATCTGGTTATTGAGCCACTGTCGATTGACAGTGGGATGGTCGTAGAAAGTGGGCACTTTGAGTGGACGCGAAGAATTTCAAGTTACGAGTTATTGTTGAAACATATTAAGGTCGGTGCAACATCAGTTATAGCCCCCTTATGGCGCATCTTGTTATTAAGCCACTGTCGATTGACAGTGGGATGATCGTAGAAAGTTGGCACTATGAGTGGGCGCAAAGAATTTCAAGACACAACGGAATAAGGGTTCTATAGGTCAACATCCAATGGTCGGTTTGAAGAATTTTGTGACATCGCCATTCGTTACATCTTCCGGTAAAGTGCGAATTGACCAGTGTTACATTGGTTTATTTGTCGTGACTTTGAGCAAGGTGGCCTAAAGCACCTCAGTCATCTACTTGAAACTAAATCAAAGCGTTGTCTCCCCATCTGCTTCTATGCTTGATGATGCCTTATATTCCAGGACATATTTGGTACCTTTGAAACGTACTTTGAAAGCCATCATCTGGGTCGTGTAGCACATCCCAAAGCATTATGTTGAAGAGAGGCTTTGAAGTTATCAGGTTTTGAAAAGATCTTAGAAAAATCGAAAATATGTAAAATTTTGTTATATTTGTATAATATTTTTAAAAACTTTACAAAAACCCGAAAGAGCGAACAGTTGGCAAATAAGAGGGCGGTGAAGACAAATTTTTGTCTGCCTACAAGAGCGCTGCCATTAACTTTTTACAATCAAGAATGAAATAGCTCTGAATGTTACATAGGCAATGAATACGCTTAAGGACATTAGCTTGTCATTGCTAGTGAATTCCGGTAATTCAGTATGGTTTCCACATTATTTTCTACCATTTACGACAAATATTTGGGAGGCAACTGCCCCGTAGTGTCCGCCACTGCAAATCCTGTATTCTCTATGGTACTGTGGAATTTTCAATGGGGTTTGAACAGGTTGGTAAGCTCTTGTTAGTTCATCTTTGGTCAAGTCACGTGACGTAGGGAGGCTCTTGTCCTAAGGTTTGTAGAACCGGATGTTCATGATCACCGGAAATAGATTAGGAGCTAAGATTGGAGAATATCAGTATTATGAGGATTTTATGTTTATAGCAGGTATACACATGTTAAAGTGTCATTCCCCAATCTCAGTGTTTTTGTAGTTCGTTAGACACACGTTGTAATTTGCGCCGCACTTTGCGGCAACTGCGGCTCTCTTTTCCATCCATCCATCCACCCATCCACCCATCCATCCACCCATGAATCCATCCATCCACCCATGAATCCACCCATCCATCCATGAATCCACCAATCCATCCATCCGTCTGTCTGTCGCTCTGTCTGTCTGTCTGTTTGTTTGTGTATCATCTATCTTTCTATATATCTATCTCTCTTTCTTTTTTGATATTTATCTATTGTCATTCTTTTGACTTCGCTGCAGCTTGCCATTCCCAACCAACCCTTGATATTGTTTTTCCATTTCTCTCTTTGTATACGCCTGTTTCTCTTTTTACATCAACATGGCCTACATACCTAAGGTATTAGAACATTCGCCGTGTCACGTAGCAGATTATCAGCGAATCATAATTTCCTCATTATCATAATTCGGGGCCATTTTTTGTTTATATGAAATTTTCCTGATACATTTGTTGGTGATCTTTTTCGCTCAGCTGATTCTTAATATCCATCTGCATATTTCGAAGCCGTCGATCGTTTTGTTGAATGTTGTCCAGTAGTCTGTCTATCCATCTGAATGAAGTAGTAGGTAAGGATGAATGTACTCAAATGCCTTATAGGGAATGTTGTTAGTCATGAGCGATGAGCTCTGATATTTTATTTAGGTAGGATGAATATACTCAAAAGCCTTATAGGGAATGTTGTTAGTCATGAGCGATGGGCTCTGATATTTTATTTAGGTAGGATGAATATAGTCAAATGCCTTATAGGGGATGTTGTTAGTCATAAGCTATGAGCCCTGATGTTTTATTTTGAAAAGAAGCGTGGAATGCCATGTTGTTCAATTATTGAGAATCATTTGGGATTCTACCGTTGTAATTGGCTCCAGGTATTGCTCTGGAATGTAAGCATTCTTGAAGTGGCATGCTTGACATTCGTTTGGTTGTAAGTGAAGGGATAAAACGCGTACGATTTACACCAAATTTGATAGTTTGGCTGTTCACAAGACTGTGATCATGTATTTTCCGACGTTCTTGATCGGTGTTTTATTTGCGTACTTGGTTGATTACAGCAAGGCATTTCCACTTCCTGGAAGATCGGGAATGGCCTGTAATGTCGGTGCTGCAGGAGGAAAGTGTGAGAATATCGACAAGGAGTGCTTTCCGCTTTGGAATGCATTAGTTAATGGGATGAATCGAACGTCGGTGACTGACAATGTGATATGCAAGCATTTTGCAAAAGCGAAGGTTTCACGTAATGGTAATGGCATTAACCAAGATAATAAAGCCAACGACAAAACGGCATCATCGTCCACTAAAGTAGAAGACATGTTAGATCGTGCAACATTGCTGAACGATGTGGAGGACACGAATCCGACAGAAGACAAATGTTTGACAATGAGCGATGTACCATGCTTTATGGATTTTTTTCACCAACATCAACGTGACACTTGTGTGGCTAAAGGAGGCTTGTATATAAAAGATGAGAGTTTTTGCGATTTGAGAAAAGATGCAAACTTTACTGCCACGTTTGGAAAAATGCGGGATGTCGATGATGCAGAAAAAGGCCTCTCAGTTTCAGGCAACGTTTTCTCCATTCCAGCTCTTGCATGCCTTTTATTCGTGTTTCGGCTTGTCAGCGAGCTTGGACGTTTACCCGGTAGGAACATAGTTGTTATGTCGCTTTCTATGATGCTCGCACATTCACTTCACATCGTTTCAATTAACGTAAACACTGTTCCTCCCTTGTGCAGAATTGCAGGTATATTCTTGCATTGGGCTTACATCGCTATGTTTACATGGACCACCATTGTTGCTGTCGACTTAGCCTCCAGCTATACGGAGATTTACAGAACAAATCTAAGTGAAGATGAGAAGTTCCATCGGTATCAGATAGTAGGGTTCACACTTCCAACATGCCTTATAATTCTATATGTAACTGTAGATCTCAGTACCGGCCGCTCCGTGGGATATGGTTTAGATAATTACTGCTTTTTGGCTCATTTTTGGGCTACTATTTCATTTGCGATTGTGGCGGTAATCGCTCTTTTTGTGAATGTGATTTGTGTTGTTTTGACCAGCAAAGCTATGAAGGTAGGGACACAGGCATCCATCTGGATTTTGGAACGCGAGAGGTCCTCGTTTGAGCAAGCTTTTTTTCTTGCTTTAAGAATTGTACAAGTTTGGACCTTAGTAGGACTGGGAGTTATTTTGAAGGTGATAAGTAAGATTGTAGGCAACACCTTGTTATTGTATCTTTCAGAGGTTTTGATGAGTTATCAGGGTTTGTTGCTCTTGATTGCAGTGTTGTGTAATCGTAGAGTACTGAACCTCATCAGTGCATCAGTGGCTATGAAGTTTCAAAGGAGATCTAGTAAGGTGGCGCCTTTACCTGAGTTCTTTAGTGAATCTTTCAGTAAGTAATTACTGATAGCTTGGGCCGTCGTCGATAGGAACACAGGCTCAAATACGCTCCCGCATGCTTATTTATCAATTTAAGGCAATCAGTTAAAAAATGCACTACTTTAACGGGGCGCCTATTTGAGGGTGCGCTCATTCAAGAAGTTGTTACCTCGTTATGTAAAGATGATAAGGTATGAGGAGTAGTTGATGTCGTGGAAGCTTGAAGCTCCCTTGTTATCCCCAAGAACTGGAACAAAATTTGGAAGGAGTCGCCCATTCGGTTTCAGGACGAAGTAACTTTATATTAGCGCTGATGTACGTAGAGTGTATCGATCGGTCGGAGTGCGTAACTCGCGCTCCCTTTACTCCAAAAGGCCAGGGTTGGACTCCCCGATGCGACATTGGTAGCTCGAGGAAGGATGTCTTATTTTTTATGGTCCATGCTACAGTGGAAGTCCGCTGTGCATGGTCATCCAGGAAATTCGTTTGTTGATGAAAGTTTGAGGCGCAACAAACATCACTTAAGCCTGATTTACACACTACGATGTGTCTGGCCGATTTAGGGACGACTTAGTCACGTGAGCAACCCAAGATTAGTCGTACTTGTAATTAGCCTCCACGACACGCTCGACGATTTTGAGCACAAAACACCGTTTGGGATTTTATCTTGTTCATAAACAGTAGGAGAAGCTAAATAGGAGACATTTATTGAGAATGGAAAATAAGCAATCACCAAGATTCTGGGGGCTGCATTCATCTAGATGGTATTATAGCCTTACATGAAAAACTATATAGTCATTTCTCTGGCTTGTTTGTTATCAAAAACGTCGACTATGCCAAAATTGCAAATAAAACTCACGGCATTATTCTTTGATATGCCTACAGAGGGCCCCTACAAGACGTTCCTAGCAGTAATGTAGTTTCTGCTTTACAGAAAGTCATGACTTTGATCGCGACTTCAAGGTGTCCATGTTATAACTTTGAGGCACTGCCACGACATCCAAAATCAGGAGTAAATCTGTTCCAATGTCACAGATTTTCTAAAAATCGTCCCGATTCGTGCTGAGATCAACAACCGTGAAATCAGGCTCCTGAACAATAGACGTACGTCATACCAACTATGAGTCGGCCGACAAAATCGTAGCGTGTAAATCAGGCAGAATATCACTGGCAAGAAATGGAAACACATACAACTTTTTAGTAGTTTGATCCTCTCATCTATTTATTTTGTGTTGTCTTTGTGGATCACAATCGTAATCCACAGTTGGTTCTCTTGCAGCACGAAAGGAGTGCATATGAGACATTTGTAACGTTTATTAGGTCTCGTTTTCCAAGCGAGACCGTCGCGTAAGGCTTGGTGTCAATTGACAGTTTTAATGATCTGTGACAATTGTATTATGCCATAGATTGGCATCGACTATCCGCGTATGTAAGAATCTAAAGGCCTATTTTCAATTGCAGTGGTCTTGACCACAGGTGATTGGGAACTAGCGCGGTTTGGTCCTGGTCCTGGTCCAGGTCATGATCATGAACAAAAGTCAATTGAAAACAGGCCTTAACTGAGCATGAAAATGTCCACTTTCAAGGCTGTAAAGTTCAGAAATGCGCACGCACAACACACCGTTACTAACGTCCGACCAGCTTAGTCTTGACGTCCCATGCATACTATGATCATTAAACGTTTCGGGTGTATAATTAGTACGAATGTGAAGATGATTTAGGTTACTATTTTCTGGTACCAGGAGGAGGGGGCTCACGAGGAGGTGCCTTGTGCTCGGAGTGATACGGTTATTAGGGGAGCTGTGCAATAATTCTAGAAATGCTGCTCACTATTTGACCTTCTGAAAATTCGATCAAGTTTAGAAGAAATTGGGTTGATCTGTGCACGATAGAGTAGGTGAAGTATTTCTGATTTATCGAAACCTAAGAGATATATCTAGTATTAGTTTTCTTGTTGGGAATTTAAGCTGAACTTTTTACTCCACTGCACTTCTTATAAAGATTTTCCCGCAGCCTACATCGATAAAACAAAATGAAACATGACAAGAGTATTCGAAACTCAATAGCTATGGATTATACTGCATTAAGACAACTTCATGTCTAGGGTAACCAGCGAAGTGCTGAGGATTCATACTTCCTGGTTTAACTAAATTATGTTGATGATTAAATGATGATGACGATGATAAGCATTGGTTAGTGTTTATCTGTCTGTAGGTCCAGAGAAAGTTAGCTCACATTCGGTGTTCAAAGGACAGGAAAGGGTAACAAATCATCATTGCTCTCAACTACTACACTTAACTTTGCGCCAGTGTTAGGTGTATCTGATGCCTGCATCACGGGATAGCCTTAGCACAAGACAATCACGGGCGATTTCTGTATCGAGCTTGAAGCTGGCATATATTTATATGGCAAAAAAGATAACTGTACGAGTGCAGAAGGTTAAAAAATGTTGTTTAGTGCTCATACTCTACTGTGGTAGAGCATTTTTTAGTTCCTTCGGCATAAGCACAGTTCACCAGTTGAGTGCATTGTATGGGCAGGTGATCCTTAAATCGCTTATGTAAGAAATGGCAACCCCGTGTGTCAAGGAAAAGGCTGAAGTATCAGCAGGTGTGCATGATTGGTTAAAGTAGTATCCGGAGAAAGTCTCGAAGGCCACATTGTAACGTCGTGAAGAATGTGATCAGTCGAGAGAGTAACATTATACGCAATAGATAGCGGATAAAAGAGTAATATGGTATATATTGTATATATGGCAAACAGTGAAAATAGATTCAAGAATACCGTTGCGACAGTGCTCAATACATTTCTGTAGAGCTCAATCATACAAATCAAAGGACTTGCTTATATTGTATATAATTGTATATATAGTATATATTGTATATGTGGTCTATATTGTATATATGGTATATATTGTATATGTGGTATATATTGTATATATGGTATATATTCACATGAACATAGGATACACATTTATATATATAAAAAATCTCTCGATATTTCATATTCGCTGTTATTTTTCTTGTCCCCTAGAAAGCTATGTCGACATCATGTTGTGTTCTCAATTGTATGAATATACGATAAGAACTCAGAATTTCCAGCTCTGTAATTCTTGAATTTAATTTAAATAATTCTTGAGACATTGTTTACAATCGCTGTAATTCTTTAGGAGAAACTTTTACGACTTCTCTATTTATCCATCCGCCGATGATCTGACAATATCTTCTTGCTTTAGACAACACGATCATTCTTCATTTTGGGTACAGCAAATATTTCTATATGTTAAGGTACTTTACAAAAGATATGCGACTCGATAACGTGTAGGAAGGCTTTAATTATGAAGGGTTTCATATACTCATCTTCATAGACATCACAGAGCAAACAAATAACAGAATGCGTAGCGCGCCTGATCATGTTAAGAAGAAAATTCAGCAGTCTATAGAGTAAATTCTTGTACAAATCAAAATATGAAACAGGGAGAGTATTTGCCAAGGTTGCTTTTCCATCTGTACACAGAGACTATTTGTGTATGTTGTTTGCACGATCTTATATGGAGAAACGGTAACGAACGAGTGAGGTTTTCCACCTATACTTTCCGTGACAAGGGTACAAGCAACCCCGGATATTGAACCATCGCAAAATGTATACGAAAAAATATGAGTCCAGTGCGTGAATTAGAGATTTTTGCTAAGCCTCACTCAACGTATTTTACGCAAATCGCTAAGACTGCCTAAGAATTCAGTTTTCTGGTCTCCCCGGGGACAAGGTTCATAGGCGGAGACCACTTGTCCACCTGATGTTTGCGTACCAAATTGGCTCCTTGCAACGTTTGTCATCTATGGTTACCGTTTATCACTTAAGAACAAATAGAGCTATCTTTTCTTAGCCTTACTCTCTGTAGCCTTACCACTTTAACATACCCTTACCACATAAGCATGCTCTTTCCATCCATAACATGATGTGCATAGCATGTGCATCTCTGGCTTTCCTTCAGCAGCGAACAAATCTTTCGCCTTTTACGGAAGATTTCCGTGGAGGAGAGCATGCTAAAGTGTCTATAGACCAAATTTTTGCTATACTGCCCTCAAACAAGGCTTATTCCTCTCTGCTAATCAGGAGGTACAATGAGAGATCGCACGGACGCCCGTGGATTCGCGGAGAGGCTGTATTGGAAACTTAGTTCACTTCACATAATGTTCATTGTTTATTTCGATGATTTGTTTATCGTGCGCAAGATAATCGCAAGAAGACGGCATTTTAAGGAATATTTGTTACTGCAAGTCATCATAAGTTGCTTCGAGTTGGTTACTTGAAATTGCACGAACCGTTAGTGACAACAAGTTAACGTCTTTGCTGTAAAAGATAAAACCTCGGCAAAACAATAGCGTGCTTGCGTTTTCTGGCGTTGTTTTGGAACTCGGCGTGCTATGTGAGACACTCCAATCATGCCCATTTTAGGGCTGAGAATTCCATGTAGTGATCTTGGAGAAGGATGACTCGTCAACACCAGCAAAAGCAGGATTCACGGAAGCAAGACTTATTTGGATACGCAGTTAATTTCTCATAATGTTTATGTTTTACCCGATTCTACGTTCCTTGCAGTCTCATTTTCATAACTCATTGAAGTATTCTAAGGCTCTGAAACTTCGTGATTTTTAATTTGCATCCTTTAAATACAAGACTTTAATATTTTGGTGAAATCAAAATCGGAGAATCCTCCCTTAACAACCCCTTTTAAAATGATAGTCCAAAATAATTACAGATTGAGGTATGCTATGCAAATTTAGATAAAAAACTTCATCTTTCTAAACAGTTGGCGAGCATTAAAGCATATTTTTGTAAGAATGTGATTAAATTAGCAAATTTTCAGGAATTTTCCTATCTTTTGTTTTTACTATGAATAACGAGAAGTAGCAGATTACAGTGTTATACTATTAGCATGAAACAAGAGAAGTAAAAGCTCGAAGAAAGTGGTGTAATGACAACCTAGTTTTGTCACAAAGTGATGATGAAGATTAGGAGTAATCGACATGAAGATGAAGAAAGAAGAGCTTTGCAAAGTAAATCGAATAACTTGTATGCCCCCTTTCAACTGAAAAATATTTTTCATAGAGTGCCTTTAGAGTACATGAAAAACATTTTATCTTAATCAAGGGCGTGTTGATTGCCCTTACTTACAGGGGATTTTAGATTTTTCTGCATTTTTCAGCTACCTTTTCGAGAAGACGCAGTTTTTGCATATGAAAAATAAAATATGCTACCCGGCTTAACTAACTTCATAATTTTCCGCTGAGACAAAATCGAAAGCAATTTTCCAGCTTTCAGGGACTTTCCCTTCTTGAATATCGTGGATTATGAAAGGGAGGCTCAAAAAATCTCCTTTCCCGGTCTTATAACGCATATCTCAAGATCCCTTGTGGAATAGGGTTAATGACAATAAGGTGTCCTTCTGCTACCTGCCGCTTATTTGTGATGTTTACTTGAAATTAAATTGGAAAGGCGCCTCTCCTCGTATGCTCGCAGGAGCCCCTATTTACAAGGATTTTTTGTTTTAGGCAGAGCTCGGACTGTGATAGAAGAAACATGAACTTTTCCAAGGCTGTAAATTGACTTTCATTCCTCTACGAAGCATGTCATCCGCTCGGTTACCATTAGGGGTAAACACAGATCAAGCTCTTTGTCATGAACAGGATTTTCAGTGACACCAAACAGCAGTTGCCTCGTCCGCAATCTATCCCCAGTCATTTTGTTATCGGCTTTATGTAAAAGTGAAGTTTGCTTTACCTTGACTTCTGTCTGACAACAGCATCTTCACTTCGATCTTTCTGAACGTCTTTGGTCTTACCCCCAGGAGGGGAGATGGGATTTGAACCCACAACCTCGGGATTACTAGTCCGCTGCTGTACTAAATTAGCTACCCATGAAGAATGCTAGTTTATAGAGGGTTAACCCCCTCTCTTTAACAGTACATTGACGTAGCAGACTTGTCCAACTCTGTATCTGTAGAAATCCATCCACTTTTTCATCCAACTGTCGGACGTTTGGCCGCTGAAGTCACGCTGCCTAGTTAACTGGCAGTGGAAGCTACTTTGTACTAGACCCTGTTTCTGGTCACGTTTCTCTTTAAGACAGCCTGATATGCTACTCTGAAGCCAATAATGTTGCTATTAGATATTTGTCTGTTTGTCAGCAAAATTCAAGCGATTACGGCTATTTTCGTATGAACTTGATCAAGAGTAAAAACCGACATCACCTCACAAAACACATCTGAACCAACTAAAGAGACTCGCAATGAAAGTTGAAAAGTCCAGACGTCACAAATACAACAATTTGTCGAAAGAGTCATTGAAATAAAATGTTAACAAAGTGGAAAGGTCTGGAAATCCACTTTACACCGTAGATGCTGGTATTTTCTGGATTTAACCTTTATTTAGCGTTAAAGTGGTAAGATATGTTCTCCTAGTAACATGCCTGAAATAGTTTGATATCATTTCAAAACTCTTGTCATTACCTAGTTATCCTTCTGTACAACTTTTCATTTTAACATTTTGTGCTTTCACAATGATGAAATAAGTAAGCGAACCAATTTTAAAAAATCTGAACCAAGAAGGCATTATTTCTACAAGTAAACAGCTAAGTATTGGATGAATTTTAGTGCAGCTACCGTGTAGGTAACACAATTTATATGAAGCTTAATTCGGAAAGACAAAAGAGTCATCAAAAGGGATTCAGTCGGTGCCATATTTCTCTAACGTCTTTTTAAAATGTGGCATTTCACATCCTATCTTCTCGATAATGCGTTCAAATTCATGAATTTTGTCATCCTTATCAAATACTTTGCCATTATGTTAGCATCGATTACTTGAAATAAATGGCTGATGAAGGTTGGATCTTGTCCGTGAGATGAAGATATACTTCATGTTTTGATGGAGAAAGAGGTGTCTTGTAGGCCCCATGGCTTTATTGATACTGATAACTCGGTGAATATCTGTTGCTTAGGAATGAAAACTGCTAGGATACTTAATTCATCTATAAACTATAGAAAAGCAGGTATTTTACAATGACTTTGCCAACGCCTTATAGATAGAATTAAGGAACATGTCCCAGCTATCATCAGGAATAACCATTCCACATGTCACTCAAACAGGAAAAAGAACAACAACAGTATCGTAAATAGGTCTTCATTTGGTAAACATCTCTTGCGCTACGACATACAATAATCACCGTTTCAACATGATACAAAGGGCTCGCTCAGCTTTTCACCTTTACGTTTTAGAGGTAGTCTCTATCAATAGGTGTTCTCCTGCATTGTGCTGGCAAAAAGAATTTGTGCTCAACACGAATCTGCTGTGATTTTATCGTGCTCGTTATTTTTCTCAATGCATTCCTATTGCTTAATGGCATTGCCACCGTTTGTATGCAGAATTCTTTGTTCACTTCTTACCAGAAGTCATTATAAAACCAGTTTTTGGTACATTTCCATTTAGCAGAAGGTGCATCTCTGACGAGTGTTATTGAAAAAGATTTAAAATACTATGGAGCCGATCATTCTTGGTATTTTCAAGTTTTGTAGCACGAATATTCTATTCAGTGACCTTAAAGATTAGCCGGATCGTCGCAAAAAATTAAACGCCAATCGGTAACACACTGTTAGAAGTCTGATGACTATCAAAATTTGAAATAAAGTCCATGATATTTCAGGTTTAAAAAATCATAAAAATAGAACGTGCAACGGAGACCAGTCTTCAGTGGCGGTTATAAAGGGGCCGACAGGGCTATGGCTCGAGGCCCCGCACCTGTAGGGGGTGGGGCGCTTCAATGCTAAGAAAAAAGTATGCGTCTAACTGCTCATATCAATGTTATAGAAGTAACTGGAAACTTGCATCTATACCCACTGGAGGGAATACAGTGTATATGGAACTTCCGCAGCACGGTCGTGTCTGAACTTTCTTGCGATGCATGATGTCATAGAGCCCCGCAAACGTTTTCGGCCCAGTGCCCCGCACCATTCAAAACCACCACTGCCAGCCTTGCATGCAGTTTACATTATTTATAATCCTGAGACAAGTTTATTCTAAGTATTTTTGTCCTAAAATACTTTGTAATATTTGTGGGTGACTCTTCCTAGTGGTATTTATGACTTCATACTTAGCAAATTATAAAACTGCTCGAAATAGCGAATTCATTTTGTACTAAAAAGCTTTTTTCGTCTGACACTCCTCAGAGTACATTCGT
>JAAAKL020013635.1:0-12359 GCA_010016065.2 Carybdea cf. marsupialis auct. non (Linnaeus, 1758) | reverse complement strand
GGGCAACTGGCGGCCCGCCTGCGGCCGCAGTGCGGCCCCTAGAACATTTATTAATTACATTTTGTCATCCCAAGAAACGAACAAAAATATCGGTTGTAATCACACCTTTGTACGATAGGGGGCGCTTCCAGTTCAAACAATTTGGGGCCTGAGCCTTGTCTAGTGTTCAGCGATGAAGAATTGATGAGAGCTATGGCCTCTACAAAGAAGAGAAAACTCGACCGAGAAAATCGAAATTTTCAGTCAAGATGGGAAGAAGATTATTTATTGCTCGAGTTCAAAGTTCATGTCTACGCTGAAGTGTACTTATGATCAGTGGCTTAGGCAGAATTTTTTTTACTGGTGGTGTGGATGACTTCATGCCTTTCTTGATATCTCGCAAACGATTTGACCAACCTTTTTTAATATTTTCGACTTTTTCTCAGATTTATTAAGTTGCATTTTCATATTGAAAAAGCTGAAATATGGTAATGATGACGTCATATTTACCCTCTACCAGGAGTCACCTACAAACTTTACGAAATCTACGGATAAACACACTTAAATAAACCTGGGATTTTTTGCACTAACCGAGTAAATTGCTTTTAAAATAGATCCTTGCGCTCAAGTCTACGTTTTTAAACCTAAAGAGTAAGCTTATTTCACATTTTGTTAACGAACCCACTCCCAAAAATGGATTATCGAATGCTGATTAGGTCCTTGTCAACTTCCGACTGTTATGTAACGTCATCACCTCCATTTTCGATATAAATGTTTTTGGTTAGCTACTACATGAATCAGCATACCTGCCAAGTTTCATATCTATATAGCAATTATTTACAGAGTTCATAGCGCAGGCCTTAGATCAATCCGTGACCCCCATCCCTTGAAATCTCAAAGTAATCCAGTCTCGTTGGGTTTGAACTAAAAAGTTTTCTTAAGAAGCCTATGAAAACTTTAAAAAATTTCACCTCGAGTCTGATCGGGGCATGGACCCAAGCTCCCCTCGCTACGCGACTGCTTTTACTTTAAACTGCAACGATACAAATGATTTCTCGATCTTTTCTCGCTGTTTTAGGTTTATGGTGACTGTAGATTACAGTTTTCTTCTTTCTTTACAGATTTTGCTTCGAAAAGCCGATTGGAATCAAGCCAAAAGTCTCTTCAGTGCGTACGACTATTTAATGAGCGATGAGAAAATGGGAGAGAAATTTAAGGTACTCGCTTTAGTGAACAAGCATGAGACCAAACCTGCCGCTTTTTGAAATAATAAAATATTTTCTTACATTTTGCAAACTTTTATGCCACGGAGACAGTGACAGGAGCAATACAAACAGAGCTTATGAAGATGGCAATTTGCAATCATCGATGAAGGAATAGGCGGAATTGTGAATATTTATTGTGGACTGCTATGATTTAGATCAGTGAATTAGTTTGACGCCAAAGGAACCCTAGATCTACATTTGATATTGTACGCTGAATTTCATTGTGTACTCTTTACTGTACATAGCAAATTGATGTAAAATTGATGTTGGTTCTCCTGTTTTTGGAAATACAATCATTGTAAATAGTTTGCTATCCTAAGCAGGTTGAGGTTGTGCCGCTCATTTCAATACGACAAGAATTCTTATCATAGAAATAAATGCGTATTTTTTTCTATTTTCTATAGTACTTTGTCACTTGTGAGTCTTAGACGATGCCACCCATGGATAAGTGCCCTCTGACAATTTACAGCTAAGAAGAGTGCCTCCGGACAATTCTTCGCTAGAGAAATTGCCTTCAGACAATTTTCCACGAGGAAAACTGCCTCCAGACAATGATCACCGGGGATATTTCTAGATAGGACAACTGCTCCCCTTATAATTCCTGAACAATGCCTGTTTATGATGATAGACACATGTGGCTCATTCTTAAACGAATCATAACGGGAGATGGGAGTATTGTGCATGCGGGGCTGGGGACGTGGCGTTCTTTCCCATTCACACATTGTGAGTGCGTTATTTGCAGTTTTGAATGCCGGGAGTGAAATAATTCATATCTCTGTAGTATTGTGCGTTGACAACGTGTATAGGACATCAAATATAGTTCATCACATGTCTGTGAAGTGGAACTGACCAGGTTATACCACGTGTAGATTGGACAAGGGGGAGGATCGTACTAAGAGGGGAGTTTGTGTGAGGGTAGTGGTGGATTATTGTGGGGATATCCTTTGGAACCTTTGAAAATTACTGAAACAAACTTGAGAAATAAATTACTACCAAAAGCTTTGGTACTCATGGGAACCCGCAAACTTTCCAATTAGTACAGCAAGTAACCTCAAAATTGACATTTTGCCTACACTAGATTTGCAGAAATAATTCAGGTTATTGAACACACAAACTGCAGCAAAGTTGAGTATAGAGGAGACACACTTAAGAAGAATTGTCAGGAAACAATGATTTCAGAAGAGACTTTTCCAATATTAATAAGGGGCTCCTTAAGACCGGGGGGATTGAGAAATTAATAAGAGGGTGGGGGTCTATTACGAGCCTTAGATTAACGACTTGATATGGATTTGATAGAATACTTTGTTACCCTTCAATTTGCGGTACAACAACCCTCGCTCCAACTTCAGGGTTGTAATTCTCCAAATTTTGTTCGGTATTGTCTTTTACGAACAGTAATATGTGGAAAACACAATACGTACTAATCACCCATTAGTCCAGTAGAAATAGACATAAATGAAGTCTATACATACATATAGCTGGATACAAACTGTTGGTCTTAATCTTTACATTATTGATGTCATAAGACCCGAATACACCAAGACTAAACTAAATATAGACCGGTTAATTACGTGACCTAAAACATAAGGTATTGATTACAAATTTTCTCTGTCCCCGTGTTGCACACACTTTGAAAAAGGCAGAGGACTAGGGATGTTTTGAAGTTTAGAAAGTCTAATTTTTTTGTCATGTTACTATTGTGTAATCAGTACCAAATGGATTATGAAAATACTGTAAAGGGGGATTGCTAACCGTATAAAAATTAACTCCGAACTAGGTTTGATGGGGGACAAAAACTCAGTCCGCACACACACTACACAAAAGCTGCGAAACCAACAGTGCTATTCATTCAGCAAAAATTCAGATACATTTCTGTCGAAATCTTCAGCACCGTTCATGATGATTGGTTTGCCCGTTGCTGCATGATGGTATGCTCCGCGGCAGTTGGCACAAGCAGTGACACAAAGCAGGACGTGTTTCTTGCAGGAACCTGTACTCGATCTCTAGAATGATGTATTGCATTTACATCGGACTACTCACGTAGCGAGCGTGTTGGAGGTCATTTAATGAGTCTTCGGGTTTTCTCTTTGAACGACAGATTTCTTGCATCGATTAACTTCATTGTATGAGATTGAAAATCCAAGTCGGCAACGCTCATCAATAATGCAGTTGGAACCAAACTCCTTATCAACTTCAATACCAAGTCCGAATGAAAATGGTGGCAAAGACAATCTTGGCTTAGCAGCCTTCACTATGCCTGTCCAATGCTCACCAGATATATCAGGTCCGGAATAATTATCTTCAATAGCATGCGTACAGACAATGACGGAAATGGAAGACCCGCTATGCTTCTGATTTCATTTTCCGTAGGATAGTGTTCCATATCATAAACAGCATTTCTGAGTTCTGCCTTAATGATTTTGGTAGCTGTTGAAACTAACCGTGGCGCTTCTTCTTGGCGATGTTCCCTTTTCTCGGCATACCAAGAGCTGGTAATAATATAGTCTACCATACTACGAAAACATAGTATATTTGCGTTGCCTTTCATTTCTGAAAAGTATATATGCTCACCATAGCGATCAGTCAGTTTCTGCTTGAGTGTTTTTGGAGGGTAGATTGCAGCTCCTTCCCCTAGCGCCTCTGGTTTTTGGTGAAGCTCACTCACAGAATAAAGTTCAGCATATGCCTCCATTTCGAGCCATTTGCATAGAGTATTGAAAGAGGAAAGCGTAAGTTTATCTTCAGGCCGTCCAAAAGATGGTCTTGATTTCCTTGGCTGGTCAGAGGCTTCCTAAAACATAAAATTTGTATAACAAAACTTATGATATCGAGCTTCAACAGCTATCAAATCGATGCATTTCTATATCAGCACTTAGTTCATCATCCCTTTCTCGCCAAACAAGAATAAGATTCTGTCTTAAAGGCAAGGTTTGAAACAGTCTGCAGTCCTTTTTATCTGCGTGTTTCTTGTCATCCTCTGCTGCTTTACCACATATGAGATAATCATGTTTCCGATGTTTCCAATCAAAATCCTGTACATCGGAACGCTTTATCCTTTTCATAGATGAATTACTCTGGTCGTTTGGTCTCAGTCGACTTATCAGGAAAGTTTTGGTGGCAGTCCTTTTGTACTTGAACTGGGAACGACCGTTCCTTCTAGCTGCCAAATAGTTGCAGAAGTGCCTCATCAGATTGCAACTTCGCAAAGCGAATAAAGTGTTTCAAGACCCTTCTGAAAGACATTGACTGCGGGGGGATTCTTTTGTGAAGACACATTTGCATAGAATCTGAAAAAACAGCAAACTAATGCAAACAAAACAAGCAAACAGGAAAGAGATACACTTCTTCTGCTACGTAAACTATAGTCCATCAGTCATGAAAGCATAATTCGTCTCAAACTATAGAACTTTCGTTATTCACGTGCTTCTAAAGATTGGAAAGACCTTCTTACGGAAAGTTGAAGAAAAGCGAATCAGTTTAATTACTACTGTTGATAACAACATGTTTGTTAAAACTGTTAGTCATGTAACCACTGTGTTGCAAGGCAAGAGAAAGTTAGAGAAGACAGTCAAAAAGTTATAGGATCTAGATATATGATGAGTACATGCTAGACACAGTGCAATTTACTGATATTTGGTGTAGAGTGAGGCTACTATGGAATTATTATCTTTGTATATCTATGGTTATATTCAATTGAAGAAGCTACGAGTAACACCTGTAATGTTACATAACTACGACAGAACTAACAATGAACAACTAAAGTTTGGTATAATTGAACAGGTAGCTGAAAATTTATCATCTGCCATATCGGGCTGTAATAAGGAGGGGGACAGAGACAATCAGATTAAAGGTACTCTATAACGCGCCCTTAAAGAAGGGAAAAACAGATACCTCATTGAATGCCAGTCTCCAAGTTGGCCCACCTCTCACGTTTGCACGATTTGATACTTTTACAAGATTTAGAGAAGGCAGAGGTAGCAGATATGAAAAAAGGCATTTTAAATGTAAAGCTAACCTTCGTTTCCCGTGGACGGTAGACCTTATGTCTGATAATTCTTTAATTGACATTTTAGGGTAAATGCCTTTCCTTTTCTTTTGAATTCAGATTTGAGAAATCATATTAACAAACATAAGGTAGGCGATCCAGAGTAAGTTGGTTTATGGTATTTATGTTGATAACCTTGTTAAAGGGCGTGAAAGTATAAAAGCAGCCGGATACGTATATATTAATGCCAAGGAGCCTATGCTTGAGGCAGGGTTTAATCTTAAAAGCGTCAAGTATAGTGACGAGCTTTTATGCATCGGAGTCTGCAGGTAATGACTCAGTGTCCAATCCAACAGCCACTCCAGCTAAATGTAAGGACACCAATTCAAAGCAGGTTTTAGAGGTAGATTACAAGAATAGGAAATGCAATGTGCTGGGTCTCCAGTGGGATGAAAATGCTGATAAATTTGAAATTAATCTGAAGATGGTACGAGTCACTTGAGTTTGCAAAAATGACTAATGGTCACTTACTAAGCAATGCCAGTAAATTATTCAATCAGCGTGGCACTGTTAGTGAGCTCATAGTTGAAACAAAAATACTTTTCCATGAAATGTGTCTGAAGGGGTTATAACGGGACGATGAATTAGCTGGTGATTTAAATTTAAAATAAAACTATTTTTAGAGGATCTACATAACACCATATTAATAGATTAGGAAGTCTATTCACTCTGATGACACTGAGACTATCCTCTTCCCAAGGTGTTTGTATGGGTTTGTTTACCCCTGTTAGAAAGCTTACTGCGTTGCCATTTATTTAGTTTATGAAACAAATCAATGGTTTGCATCTCGACTAATGTGTGAAAATACAAGGGTGGCGCCCCTTAAGAAGTTAACTATAGCAATGTTGGACCTCATGAGTGCTTTCGTCTGAGACAAACAGTTGCTGAAGCTTCCAAATCACTTCCCTGAATTTTGCAGTTTTGCGTGTGTTTACATTACTTATGATTGGTATATATTGTAGCAATGTTTCGTTTTATATTGTTAAATATAGTTATTAGTTTATTATGTGATCAGTTCTAGCTGGAGATTCGTAAGATCATGGATGAATATAATAGAAGAAAGAAGCTAAACCAGACAGTTGACAGGATCGGTTCTTTTTTCATATTATTTTCATCGATATATAGCTGCTCTGAGCAAAAAATAGCAGAGTTTCAAAAGTAGAAGCAATGCCAATAGGTCGGTTGCAGCATATATATACAATGAAAAATTGTATTTTAATGGTTCGCCGTGCTCAATGGTAAGGTTCTTTTAGTACTAGAACATACGAAGAGATGTTTGAGTACCTTAAGGGATCTCGTGACTAACCAAATTGTACACAACAACATTCAGCGGCTCACAGCTTGGTAAAGTTCATCGTAATCTATGGTAAGGGCCTTTTAGCATTAGTACATGCGAAGAAATGTAAAACTGCACGTAACAGCGTAAACATTTTAGTACTTAAAAGCGTTTTTCGACTGACACTCCTCGGAGTACAAAATCATCATAATTGAAATTGAGAACAAATCAATGAATGGTCAACCAAAGAGGCCCAATGAAAAGACAAATTCTTTTGGTCTACACAGCAACAGTTTTCTTGCTTTGATGTGGACGGATTCCTAAAGGTCTTAGTGGAAAGCAGGCCTAGCTTTACCTATTACACGGAAGTGGTCATCCATATACAGTTTTGCACAGTCAGGGTTTTCAAGCAAGTGCTGCCTTACGGCAGAGTCACATTGCTTAGCAGTGCTTTTTGTTTTAAAAATCCGAAGTGGTTATTTCCTTGTAGGAGCTGATACTTGACGAACACAGGACGGAATGTGCTGCTTAATAGTATCAACTAACCTCAAAGTCGCGAGTGGTACATTGGCAGCTTCGCGATGGCAAGGAAAAGAGCATACGACGATGCTCACATGTATGGAAAGAACACGTGAGTAAACTACGTATGGGGTCACAGCTCCGAAATACTTCCCCGCGGACTTTTTGAACTGGTTTTCAAATCGAAGCGAAAGTAATCAAGACAGGGAAGTTTTGAGTATAGGGCACATTTCCTTGGTCCAAAAGGTATTTCGCTTGAAAAAAGACAAAATCTAGCCTTCAAAGTCGGGTCAATAACATCTTTGGGTTAGCCGTTAGAGAGAAATAAGTTCTTTAATGTATCGATTTCTGGTTTTATTATTCCTTTTGAACAAATAATGAGCGCGCGGTAAACCAAAGTTTTGAGGATATTCACCTTGCGTGTTTTGGGACTGAAAGAGGTCAAGGAAAATGTAGGTTTCCTATACACACTGGTCACAAATTTAGTCCCATCCTCATTCACCAAAACGTCAAGGGAAGGCAAGAAGTTGTTTACCTCCTTTTCAAAGGTATAACATATTGCCTGGTGTAACTTGCCTGAGTTTTTGAAGAAATTCATCACACTCAGACTGATTTTGGAAATGGAAAATGCTTTGTGTAAGTAACGAAAATGTATGGCAGGTTTTTGGGAAGATTGAAAGAAATGAAGTTCATAGAAACCAACAAGGGTATTAGCCAACGATGGACCCAAGGGACTGCCCATGCTTACCCCATTCCTTTGTCGGTACATCTCATTGTTGAAGCTGAATTCGACACCACATGTCGAAACCTGCATTAATTCAACGAGTACCTCCTCAGGAGACGATGGACGCATGAGCTCTCCCCAGTACAATGCGTCGGCGCATATCTTAATTGTCACGTCTAAGGGATCATCTGTAAAGAGATTACTGATGTCGGAAGAACACAGAAAAGTATCACGAGAACAAAAATTTTGGTTTTGTACGAATTTAGCGAAAGTGAATGTACCTCAGGTAGACAGAAATGTTTTGGTATTTTGTTAATCGTACAGACTTAAAAAGCCTCCGTCTATTCTTTTTGATGTACGTTGAGTGTACGTCACGTAAAGTTGTGTAAAAGAGCTCAAAACTACACTGCTGGCCGCGGACATGTTTGCCTCGCATTGAGTTTTTGAGCGTCAACAAATGAAATTTCCTGTTCCTTATGACGTCAGATTTGTTCTTTGTGACTTCAAAAAATGCCTTGTTCTGGAAAAAGTTCGTTAAAGAATCACGTTTAACTACGGAAACTGTACGTGATACCAAAAGTAACGTGGCAGTTCGATTCCGTGAAGTAAAATGAACAAAATATCATAAAATGTCTGACCACTGAACGTATGCTTAAAGGCAATTTTCTGAATAAATGTCGAGTACTGCTTGTAAAATTTCTGGAAGCCATTTGCCCATTTCATGTTGTTATGAGCTAATCATAGAAAGTATTCGTCGGAAAAGCAATCCTTTCTTGTGAGTTTTGGGGGAGCCATAAATCCGTGGACGCTGTGAACCTGAAGGTCTAATCCTATCGTAAACGTCGCGCGGTAAAATAACCTTTTTTACTAAATCTAATATTATCCCTTTATCAGGTTTTGTGATAATGATCTCAGGGTCAGGGTTCGTTATCGTCAACCAGAAAGATTCTATCCACAAATTGGTTAACATCCTGCAATATTCAAGCAGATTCCGAAAACTTGGCCGTGCCGGAAAGAACACATGCAAAATTGAACAGCGTAACCAAATCCTGGCAGTCAGAGTTCTGATTGGCTACTTTTAAAACACAGTTGGGTAAAGTTTTGTTTATTTTTTCTCAATTTCAATTCTGACAATTTTGTATTCTGAGGAATGTCAGACGAAAAAAGCTTCTAAGTTCTAAAAGGTTTTCGCTGTTAAGTGCAGTTTTATTCTTTTGAGCCACCAGCAAACTTTGCGAAGAGATGTGTGAGTACTTTAATTGATCTCAAAACTAACCAAAATAGTACACAACAATATTCGACAGCGCACAGCTTGGGATTCATTTCCTTCTATTCTGTAGACTTGATACACAAATGGCATTAATAATGGTGATGACCTATCAGAATTAATATCTCTTTTAAGGCTCCACGTGCTATCTTCACTCCTTTCTCTCTTTCAAACTGAAAATTAATAGCCTTTATTCTTTGACAGTTACGTCACGCATTCCACACCTTTCAATAGGCCATCTATAGACAGCATCAACTACAAAGATGCTGCAAGTTTGAAAAGAATGGAAGGTTATTGCTTTTTACCTGTCTCTAAAGATGACGATATCCGTACCAGAGATCAGCGAGTTCCATTCATGAAATATTGAAGGCAACAGTAGAAAGTCAAAAATGTCGACATGAATCCGGGCCATTTAGAACTAAACTTTTGGTTTAGAGTCTAGGCAAGTATGTTAAGAGGAGATGCAGAATATATCCCTTTGTTTTCTGCACAGGTAACCTGAATTTTGAACTCTTCGGTTCGACCACTTCAAGTAAACAAAACGTATATCAATATAAGGAGTCAAAATACTTTGTGTTACAGGAGCTGTAAACCGCAGAAAGCAAAACTTCACTAAACAGTGATGAGGTACTAATGAAACAGCACAATAGCACAGTAAGAACCATTAACCTCTATGAACAAATGGGTGCTCTACACTCCCTTGTTTTAAAACTTTGAAACTACAACAAAATTTTCTCACTGTCTTAAATAGTCTCCATTGTGGTATGACACGCATTCCATCCCTATCAATGGGCCTTTGACATACAAATTACAAAGATGTGGTTCATTTGAAAAGGATCTCAGTTAATTGTTTTCGCTATTAATGTAGAGGGGAGATACAGTACTAGTGTTCAGCAACTTTTATTCTTGACGTATGGAAGGAAACAGCTCAGAAAAGCTTTTGGGTGAGTTAAAATCTCTTACATGTCGTTCAGTTTGGTCTGTGAAACAATTTTGGTTTCTTACGTACCCTGTATTGTCAAATCATTATCAAGCTGAACCTGAGTGCCCATTTCCATCTACGCTCTAGAAATTGTGACCTTTAATCAGCTGTGCTAATAATCTGCGATGTCATTTAGAGTTATGCCCATAACAATTATAAACTGTTATGTGAAGTACCTTAAAAGGAATCTTTCCTTAAATCGAGTCAATAATTGTTAAGAAGACGGAAAGGTTAAGAAATGAAGTTATGGAAGAAGAACGTTGCCAAGGAATGGAGGCAATGGAAGAACTATAATGGGATAAGAAAAACAAGGAATTGCTTTTAGGTTCTGAATAACATACAAAAGAGAGGACAAGATCAACGGCATTTCGAAGCTAGGAATAGGAGCATACCAAGATGTCTATGAAAATATCTAATTAACGATAAAGAGAATCAATCATAAACTTCGCTACGTCACTAAGCGTGTAGACGCTGTTAACAGATCTATCGTTTTCTTAAAGGATTCTAGCATTAGATGTAACGTTAAGATATTCGGAATAACTTATGATGAGTCGTCTCATGAAACAAAGATGAGAACTGTTTTCATTTTCATCGTCAGATGGAAACTTAACAAGTCGTAAACGATGACATAAACATTGTTCATCGTGTGCTGATCAGGACGGTATTGAATGCCCGAATGAATAGAGTATGTAAATTTGTTCGCCTCTTGGCAGGGAGGGTTTTGGGATGCAGAAAGCAAGTTGTAAGCATCACGAAAAGGTAGTCAATCACTTATCACTAACTGTGCAAGGACTATGTCATGATACTAGATCTCTCTAGAGTAGATTTGATTTCAATTTTTGCTAAAAGTCTTTTATGTTCATCTAACGGAAAACAGTACAAGTAGGGTACTAAAATAATATTAGTTCTACTGAGATTTGAGTGAAGTCAACTGTGTGTTACACAGATCAGTTACACTGCCCAAACTAGTTATGCTCCATTATTGATGGGTTCCAGCATCATAAAGTACGTGATGAAAATTTAAGCTACAGAAATAATGTATTTTACTGAAAACGCTCTTACCATAAACCATGGCTAGGGATGAGAAGATAGATTGAAAATTACTTGGATGAAATAAATGAATAAATAAATAAATAGAAAAAATATAGTAATAACCCTAATAACATAAATTATCTTCTAAGGCAATTGGTAAAGTGTAATTACTACTCCCTACACTATTTACAACTCCATAATTAATAGCACCAACAAAAAACATTGTTTCGTCCTGAACGATAAAATAAGTAGCCCGCATGGTAAACTGGGAAGTTTTTAACTTATTTTCTTCAGGTGTTGGTAAATAAGATGAATACAATTGTCATCGCTGAAACAAAAATTATAAGTAGAGATTTATCATTTAAAATAAATATACCAGGGTACAGCTTTAAATGTTTCCTGGAGATTTCGTGGATCAGGCTTGTATATTGTATTACTTAATCCTAGATAAGTCTGTTAACAAAGTATGCCAGGCACTCCCGGTACATATCTCTACAAAGTACACAACGGTATAATCTTTGGCTTTAGAGACAGGCAATACCCCTGCCCATCCCCGAGAACTTTGTTAATGATATGGAAGATTTATCAAATAGATTCACTTTTGATGGAGTGCATGAATCCTTTACAACGGGCTTGAATGCAGGTCATCTAAAGATGCATAACTAGACTTTGAGTTAGTCATTTTTGTCTACCATACAAACAAACAAGTAATATTTACAAGATGATTTGTGCATGTTGTTACAGAATCGTCAGTTAGGTAGATAGGCTAAGAACCTACTGAGCATGCTCATATGACTCAGCCCTAAGGATTTAAGGATATGTAAACCTTTCAATGTCCTCTTATATAACTCTGTCTAAACTGGATGCTAAGAAAATTGTTGATTGATTACAAAGAAATGTCTTGTTGATCGAAACACATTCACAAACAACAATAGTAAAGTTAGCAACAAGACAGCACTGCTTATCAGGATGTACGATGACAGATCCTAAAGATAGCAACAGCAATTATGTAACACATATATCATCAATAACTGTTGCTGCTCAATAATGCACTTCTGTTGGTTTGTCGGGAAAATTGTAACTTTGCATGGTAGGCATAATAACCAAGGGCATATCCAGAAGTTTCCATAGGGGGTACAATAATTAATGAATTGAATAGACCTACTACGATGACTAATAAGGTATATTCAACGAAAAGAAGATAAATTATATTTTATAAATAATATAATCATGGTCACATGTAATATTTATCGATGATATAATCTTTGTT
>JAAAKL020013634.1:0-12360 GCA_010016065.2 Carybdea cf. marsupialis auct. non (Linnaeus, 1758) | reverse complement strand
GGAGACCGTGGGTTCGATTCCCCGTGGTCCCACGACTTTTCACCTTCGAGATTTTACAACACCGATGTCTACAATCAGTCATTACAGAATCATCACACTATGGCGACCAAATCGTTAATACCACAAGACGCTGGCTCCGTGCCGTCAACGGTGCCACCTTCATCCAAATTGTCGTCAAAAAAGGTTTGAACCTTCGTTTCTGCGACCAGCTTGCACCATATTTTTCTACGAATAGGTCCCAGATCTCTGTGCAATGTGGTCAGTCCGGCGGTCAATGCATTTGAAATATATTCGGTCAGGTTGGAGATGTTTCTGCTGCTGCACGTAAACAAAGTAGTAACAACCAAGGATGGTACGTTACCACGTTCATTGAGAATGACAGTTTTATGACCATTTTAATGATGAGTTCTGTATGGGCTGCAGAATTATTTCGAAGCCCAGGGAAGGGATTTGGATTCAGTGTCATAGGAGGAACAGACACACATTTACCACCAATGGTGTGTGCTCTGGTGAAGGATAGCCCGGCTTTAAATTCCGGAAAGGTAAGTGAAAATGTATCTGATATTTGTACTACTTTCACCAGAATTTGTGCAATTGAAGCATTGCAGGTGCGGGAAGCCAATTCATTATGTTTGGTACAATTTGGTACACTCATGATAAGCTTCAGTTGATTTTGTGTTACGTTTCAAGCTTTAACTGCATACCCGTACATGTCACCCCAAGTTGTATGTCAGTCATGGGATCTCATAATTTTAAGAATCGCAATAGGCTACCAAAACTTCACCCAGCAGAGGCCTTCCGAAGAAATAAGTACCATAGTTTCTTAAACCTGGAAATATATTATCAACGGAAACTTTCATATTTTGTTACTTCACACTTAACATGCCCATATGATGAAGCCACCGTGACACGTAGCTCTTAAACGGAGAGTTAACTATATCAGTTATAGCTCACAAGGCTGTTTTATCTGGCAAGATAGTCGGAGATATTCAAGAATGATAAGTTCAACAAGGCTTTCAACGACATTGAGAGGCCGGATATCCCTAACACAACCCATGCCGTCGAACATTTTTGAAATTGCAAGTGAAGAACTTAATATTGTAGACAGACTCATAGTAAGACCTGGCAAACATGCTTTAAAGGGGCTGATACTGATTCGATTTCCTCATGCATTTTTTGTATTTTCTGCACCCATTAGCCAGCTTTTCCATACATTCCTGTTTAAGCCCGAGAAATTATTGTATACGCATTTTATTGAATGACCGCTGCACTCTTTTCCTTGTTGCAAAAGGACCAGAAGTTGACTTTGATCGAAGCCAAGTCTGTTATCTTCTGAGCAAATGAACTCTTACAGTTATTTTGAGAGGAAAGTTTGGAATCCGTTTCATGACCTTCAAGTATCATAGTTTCCGACGTAGAATAAGGTAACCTCTAAGGTTTTACTGGTTGCAGACTTTTTGTTACCTTGAGGTGATTCCAAATCAATGATGGCGATGTCCAACTGTTGTAGACCCAAATATCTTCCTTCAAAACCATCTTGACTCGCCTTATCTCATACTATCCGAGACATTTGAAAGGGAATTCGAGAGATACCTTACATGCTTTTATAGAAGGCCTATATAGCATTTACAAGTATTTCCAATGAAAAGGAACAACTGCTCCCATCTGTTAAGTCTTCGTTGTTGCAATGTTAGTTTTCCGTTCTCCGGAGTACCATTTATTCTGTTGGATATATAGGCTTGTTTACATATTTGTGACTTCTATGAAACTCTGAAACGAAGGCGTAAACTTACATTAAATTTTTTCATATTTAAGCCTTGCACGAAGTCGAGAATTATTTTCATTGATTGATAATTTCTTTACTAGTTGTAGCTTCCTAGCGTTTCGGTATACCTTGGAAATTAAAGATCTTTCCTATTTAAGCAATTTAGCATAGATATTGCTGATTTAAGAGACTTATTTTTTTGTCAAAGAAAGTATTCTTTCTCAGCTTATTACATTTTTCCTTTGGAGACAATTCGTTCATAATGCCCCTATAAACAAGGAGATCTCCTTAGATATGCCACTTTTACACCAACTGGACTTTTGGCTGGAGAACGATCTCCTTTTATTCGCAAGAAAGAAAAACTCTCGTGTGCAGCATCAATTTGAATATGCTTAGACTCATGTTTAAATCGACGATTTAACCCAATGTATCTTATTAGAAACCGCCATCGTCAAGTACAAAATATGCTGAACCGGCGTCTGCGAAACATTTAAAACCACCATCCTCGTTAAACAGCCGTGTAAAACACGCTCTACCGATTTAATATTGCGCTGCTGCGACAGTTTTAAGACCGATTAAATTTCCTCTTAATTACTAAATCATCATTAAAACCATCATCAAGATGTTTAAAGTATTTGATTTTGGTACGGCGAAATATCTTCCGAACACGAGAAAACCATCATGGAACGTAAACAAAATATACTTCTCCGATTTTTACGGTGTTGCTGGTAGCATGGCTGAATTAACATTGAAGTAATTTTTTTTGTTATGGTTATTGGATATTAGAGAGTGGAGTCTTTATTATGACCGATCGAAAAAAATTCTGAATTATTTGTGTTAGGGAGAGGATTTTCAACTGGTTGAATTATCTGATATTTCATAAAAAGGTCTTTGTTTGACGATCTCCTTATCAACAGTTGGCAGATGCTTGCTGATGTTACTTATGATTTTAAGATTCTTCAAGTTTTCTTTCTAAAACTCCAAGTGCAAGATGGCAGCCCAGATTATTTTTTGGCTATTCACACCCTCAGTCCCAGTATTGATTGGAGAATTCTGCACTGTGAACTGTGACCACCCTACTTAATTTCTCAGCTATGTAACTAGATCACATTACAGTGTTTCGGAGAGGAAAAGGTGAACGTCGGATTATATAGGCCTATATAACAAACCTGACAGTAGGTTGCGGAAATTACCATCGCTTTTAAGCTATCTATTTGTTTTGTTTGTCGAGTTTACTCTTGAAACACCGGACAGTCTAGCAATTTGGGATTAAATTCAGAAGTGATTTGACTTCACATGGCATTGATCAATCTTAAAGTTCCATAGTATCATCGATAAGGTATTAAAGCTTAAACAAGATGAAATAGAATGATTGTGTGCTTTGTGTTCTACTCATATGCATTTGAAATTTCCCCCATTTGATATTTTCAATTTTTTGCGCCCATTGTTACATTCTTATTACTATAGAGAAGAATGACACATGATATAGTGCTATATGTAAGACCAGACAATGATAATATCAAAATGCTATTTAAAAGAAATTTGAAGTAGCTTAAAAACCTTAATGTTTCTTTGACACATATATAAACACCCTTAAATATTTTTACAAAATATATAATATATATATATATATATATATATGTATATAAATGTATGTATATATGTATGTATATATATATGTATGTATATATACATGTATATATATAATAAAAAATATATTAAAAGGTATACATACATACATAACATTAATCCATATTATCCATATTATCCAACAGTAAGAGTGCTCAGTGCATAAATGCAGAGCAGTAGCAGTGTTTTTACTGGAAGATCTTAATAACATGAAGCTTGGAGTAACAGATTCCAAGTTTATTACCTTGAGTGATTCTTCTCCCATATTTAGACATACACATACATACATGTATATGGATATATATGAAATATGTCGAGATTGTAGTAGCTAATGAACAATGCAAATTTCACTTGACTCTAGTTATTAGAGTGTTAAATACATAATACATGTGCAATTACCAGTAGAGGTTTTAATTTTGGATCAGAATTAGTATGTGCATGTGACCCTTGATTCATTAGCATAAGTAAAATATGTATTAAGAACCAAGGGTTATTACTGCTTTGGATTTCAGCGAGCATAGTGTAGACTCCACCTAGATGGTTAAACACATCTCATTCTTGTCAAGTGAACCATTGATGGTAAATATAGTTTATGTAGTTGAACTCACTCATGCTGTCACTATTGTTGCCTAGGACCATCATGTTGATTATTTTATAATGCTTAGCTGTTTTCTAGATTCATTTTTTTGAGGAAAAAGTAGTATCATTGTATCTGTATTACGTTCCCTTAAATCAATATATTGATACATAGAATGTGTTCTGTTCCTTAGTACCGGTACTTTACTCTTGAATATCTCATGCTGCATGTTTCTTAATTTTCTACTGACCTCTCTATGTTTGATACTATACCCTACTTTGCTCATCTATCTCCCCCATCACCCTATGGCAGCCAAAACATGGTGTCTAAAGTTTACCTTCCACACTTTGTTGAAGGAGGGCATGATTTCTGTGCAATTATCCCAGTGATTTTGTGGAATAACCTCTTCAAATTTTTTAAAATCATTTGTTTTCTTTAACATTTGTGTTTGTTCCTTAATAGTTTGACACACGAGTCAACAGTACCCAATCTTCAAAACTCAAATCCTCACACAATGTGCAATATTTTGCAGTGCCACATGACATTAATCTCTGATGTCCATTAATTGAGGTTAACTTTGCAATGCAGCGACTTTCTTGATCAAATGACTTGGTGTTGGTGATATTATTACACCACAGTTATCATTATCGATCATTAATTACAGTTCCACCCTTCCTTTGGTTTGTTTCATTATTCATGCTAATTTTAGGACACACTTAACCAACATCTGGAGAATTTGTTTCATTTCCTCTGGTTACAATACTTATAAGTGTTGATTAAACCATTGCATTCTTCTTAGAACTGTTCTTTATCAGGTACCCAAGGGTACACAAGGTAGGTTCAGTTATTGACTTTTGTCACCTGATACTTCATGAGTTGTATACTTGTGTTGTTGGTGAGTGGATCTCAGTGCCTAGTGTTAGAAAACTGACTGCAAGTGTTTGGGGTTGCCCTGGTATTTCTGATTTTCTGATATCCAATTCTAGTAGCCTCATGAGCACAACTGCTTCATAACAATGTAAATTTCATATGTATTTGACATGCTATGACACTTTATTCACTTTTTCAATCTCTCAAAATAACTCCAGTGGTTAGATTAGTTTTGTTTGTAGTGAAGCCTAATAACAAGCAAACATACTTCCTGGAACCTGATTCTAGGGTCAAATTTTCATGTAAATCACTTCCAGTGGTTATATGTTCAAGTTCATATATTGCAGTGACTTTAAGGTCCCCTAGTTTTTAGGGGGGGGCGCATAATGTATTTTAGACTTTGTACCTTTACAGGTATTGTAACAATTAGAAGGTTCCACTAATCTTTTAGCCCATTTTCTCTATTTAGTTACCTCTTTCTTCAAGTTTATTGTGTCAATTGCTGCTTCTATCTCTAATTCTGAACATCTGCCTACATATATAGCCTTCCAGCACAGAATTCTGGGTTTGCACAGATTGATAAAATGTTTTACCAAGTCAGACATAGGGGCTAGTTGTAAAGATAGTATTTATGCATGGTGTTTGAACCTAGTTGTTTATTGTCTGTTCGTGTGCTGTGTCAAGTAAGCCAGGATTTTATAGTTGGAATTAACCTCCTTCCATTTAATATATCATTTATAGTTTTTTACATATATGCAAAGCCAATAAGCAGTAAGGGTTGGATTAACCTAGTAATGTTATTGCATGCTGCATTGACTGCCAGGTTGTGCAAAGCCTAACAATAGTGTGCAGCTGTTTCATGGAGTAGCTTTTGACTTCAAACAGTTGAATGCATGTGGTCTCTGGGCATATTTAGATTCTTGTAATAGGTCGAGTACTGTTCCCAGGCCAAGAGCAATTTCCAAAATAGTTGAGAATACAAGAGCCATTATTTGATTCTAATTGTCACAGCCAGGTGCCCAGGAACATAAACAGCTTGATGTGAATTAAATGATCAGGGATTCATCTTCAACCAATCAGTTTGAAAACTCACTGACCATAGTGTGCCCTTATAATGATGTTAATGGTTTTGCTGACCTCATCATAGAATTATCTTTTATAAGAATAAATTGTGTAGCCTACTCTGACCTTAGATTTTGTAGAACCTGGTTTAATTGAAACTTTTGTTATGGCGTGTTTCAACCCAAGTCATGTATTAAAATTTGAAATAAATGAAAATAAGATGTCTCCTCGATTTTATGAATTCCTGAGCTAAGGTATCTTTATCAGTTAATGTCAAAAAAATGGAAATCCTGAGTGATTCCCTACCACACCATGTACCCAATGCATATACTCTATAGCAGATTACAGGACTACTTCTTTTCTAATTTATGCACATCAGGGATTAAAAGGGAAAAGATTTCATCTCACTCATGTATGACTGGCTAGCACGTGTAATTTACAGGAGTGTTTTGAAACAACATTGTGAATAGGTATATGCTATTTATTTGTACTTCAATAGTACACATTCTTTGGGATAAATACTCTGTTTGCCTCACTTATTTAAGCAAAATCATGATCTGTAATGTTTTCATGTTATATACTGTACATATTTTTACAATAACTGCCTCTTCATATTGTATTGCATCATAAATTTATAAAAGTACCTAGGGAGCCCTTGTAGTTTTGGGAGGCTTTCTTTGAGGGGCAGGGTGTGCTATATATTTGCACTTCAATAGGCAGTACACATGCTTGGAGATAAGTACTCTGTTGACCTGTCTTATTTAAGCAAAGTCATGATCTGTAGTGTTTTTGTCTTATGTGCTTATATATTTTTACAATGAGCAGCTCTTCATATTATATTGCATCATGAACGTACCTAGGGAGCTCTGGTATTTTTTTGGGGGGGGGGGGTATCTTTGGTGTTTTTTTGAAAGGAACTTTCGTGGAGGGGGCAGGGTGTGCTATATATTTGTATTTCATCAGGCAGTGCACATGTTTCCCATCTACATCAAAGTATGAGAGCTCTATTGTTTGATCAGCTGAGCAATCTACTCGACGAATTATAGTGAAAGTGGGTAAGTAGACAATGTTGACTTGTACCCTTCACTTGTTCGGTGACACATGTGTGACAAGATTGGGTTATCCTAAACACAGATACAATACATCTGATGGGCTTCTTGAGTTTCTGTCTCCCCCAATTTCCACCACATTGAGTGGGTGTGCCCCATGACTATGGTAATGAGAAGTTCTCAAAGCCTCCCATTGCAGTGGTTTTCAAAACAGGGTTTTATACTGCATGGGCACATGCTTCACAATTTTTTAGCCAATTATTTAGGATAGTTATGGACGAAATGGCATGGAATAAAGGGTGGCAGACTTGGAACCTAAGCTGATACAAAATTGATACCAGATTTATGGGAACCCATAGGCTGACTATAGTCCCATTGTTTTGGGGTGTGTTAAAGATCAAATTGGGGAGCAAAATTTGGCAATTTGTAGAAATTACAGTGCAAAGCGAAAAGGCAAGTTGATAAAGAAATTCCTCAAATAGTTACACCACAAAAAGTCATTGACAGTGACAAAGGAACATCACATCTTTGAGTCACCAAATCATTTTGCTTATATTATTTTCACATGTATATTGCATTATTAACATAATTCATTACTAGAGATGAAAGTGTGCAAAACTGTAAATGCATAAATACCTGCTTGATTGAGGTGGTTGACCATTTTCTTTACCACCAAAGTTTACTTCTTAGCTAGCATTACATAGCTAGAGAGTATAGAGCAGAGAAACATTAGTGAGATTTTGTTATTGATTGTAATTTGATTTTTATTGATTTGTCTCTCTTAAATCTAAAAAGATACTCAATAATTTATTGTATGACCAATTGTTTAAAATAGGGCTCTGTTATGATTTTGTTGTGTGTCCATCTTTTTATGGAGTTGGTATTATATGTAATAGATACAAATATCAGTAACCATTATAAATATTTTGGCATTTGAATGCTAACAATGGTGTGACAGAAATGTAAAACCAGTGTGTGAGTGAAAACGACCCATAAAAGAGGTGTGTCTGACCAGTATGCAAGAGACCACATGTGGTGAAAATTGTGGTAAAAATGAGGAGAGGAGGTGTCATTATAACATTGTTAGAGATCTGCGTAGTTCTCATTTTAAGTTGTTTTGCTTTATGCTAGAGATCAAATCATTACTTACTGTACTGTAAGCCAGTGTGGAAGTTTTTGTAGGTACTGGTAATTGGCCATTTTATAAGAGACAATGCAAGTATTTAAAATATTAATGGTTTTTATTCATGAGGTGACATTCAACAGCCAATGAAGTGAAGAACTGCCTTCTTTATTATTAGTGAAAAGTGAAACCCTTTGCTGATATTTGTGTATAAGTAGTAGAGGAATTTGAATTGAATGGCTTATTATAAGTGAGCTCAATTATTGTGGTTTGCAAGGTGAGTGCACAGTGGTAGTGAATGGGTATTTGCCATCATGTGTGTACTCACTTATTGCTCTCATGACATGAATATAAAAGCATCATAACTATAAGAATATAGAACAAGTTGTGATTTTAATGAGTATTAGATATTGTTATTTATACACATAGGAGAATACTGATGATCGTTAATACACGAAACTCGGAGTAGCGAATTTCCAAATCTCTTCCTTTAGTGTTTCTTTCTACATACATACATACATGCATACATACATACATACATACATACATACAAACATACATGCATGCATGCATGCATACATACATACATACATACATACATACATGCATACATACATACATACATACATACATACATACATACATACATGTGTGGCCTGAAGAAGAGATAAAGAATCTTTTATGATAAAGAGTCTTTTTTGTTGTCTTAAATATATTTATACATATATTAACATGATGCTACTGAAGAAGTAAAGACACAGAAAGGGCTATTGCTTATAATAAATAGAAATGAGGATTACTCAAAGTCCCTTGTTGTTTTCTTTCTGTAACATCTTATTTACATACTATCCAGTAATCATTGAACTTCATACCATTTTTATATCTATATATAACTTAAGTTTTTCACTCAACTATTTGGAAAACCATATACTGCACACTAACTTGGAATATCGGTCACTAGACCACAACAGCATTATGATGTGACATTGATTTATGTAAAACATTCTAACAAGAAACACATTATTATGTATCACTTATTTGTTGACATCATTTAGCTCAAATTAGACACAAAATATTTTAGGAGTGACAAGGCTTTTTGTGAACTTTTTTCACATGACATATTTTCATATTTATATTTGAATGTTAATAAAACTTTCAGATTAAATCTCTTTAATGTGATAATAATATTGTGGTCATAAAGAGTTGTAGCTGTACTAACTATTTTTTAATTTGCAGACTTTACAAGCAGCTGATCATTTGCCATACATTTAAATTGTTCTTGCACTTTATGTCCATAGTCAATTGCCTTTTGACACGGTGGATAGAAATTGCTATCATGGAGATCTAATATGTTGTAAAGGAGATTACCTTATAGCTAAGAGGGCATGTGTAGATAACACAATTCCAAATCATTTATTATAGTCTGGAATTATTTTGTATAACTTTGCCTTAGCATTTGTGGCAACCCAACCCCCTTAAATTTCAGGATCATCCTGTGAAATTTTCATCATAGTATAGGTTCTCTTTAACATTTGTTCTATTTAAATGCCAATTGTGTCTGCCTGTCTTGTTGTCCAATACACTAGTCACTTTGTCTGCGAACCTGCTCTGTACCTGCAGTTTCCACCTGTATCCAGTGACACATCAGTATTTCTTTTGCCTTTCTCTTTGCTTATCTTCTTCTTAACCTGTTATCAGCTCATTAGACCAGCAGGTGACCTCTTAATTTAAGAAACAGACATAGCTTTTAAGAGTTATGGGTTTTTAAGCGTGACATTTAGAATAAGATAATTTTCAAAATGTTCAGGTTTTGTCTTTCACCAGATGCCTACAAATGTTGAGTGCTAATTTTGAAAATCTCATATCATTTTGATATAATAGAAATTTTATTCATTGTATAGTACATGTCACATGTGAGATTGTGCTCATCTAGAAGTGTGGTGTAATATGTATAGCATAAGTTCCAGATAGAGCCTTTTAGGATATCAAGGACTTCTTTTGGTAAGAGTGTTAGCAACATATGTTGTCAAGATGTTTCTCATTCTCAACTAACTTTTTTTGCATTCCATAGGATGACTTTGTATAGATCTTTTGATTGTTCACATATGGTGACTGTTGCTTCACCATATAATTTGCAATCAAACTTTATAAAGTGGTTGTCCAGCTTGCAGTTACTGATTATTCTGAAAGGGCATTTGCTTTTGTTTAGATATTGTGACCTGTGAATTGTGTAAATAAGTGGTCAACAATAATGGGCATATAAGACATTAAAGAGTTTATTACTATATTTTATAGTCTGATATTACCAGAGTTTCAACTCTTCCAGTTTCTTGTATTTATTTGCATCAAAACATTGGATTTTTATTAAAACTGTGTTTTGACATTCTTGGGTTTAAAGTATGTATATCTTGACATGTCACCAGCATAGACTGCAGTGGTTTGTCTCAATGATAAGTTCAAGTTAGTCAAGCAGTGTGTTAAGTTGAAGTGTTGCATCATATTGGAATTAAGTAAATTTTAAGATCACATTTACTAATAGGTTCACATTAAGACAAAAAAGAGACCTAATAACTAAATCAAATTTCATTGAACATTGTTTTGGACATTAAAGTTCTTTAATAATACATCTGGAACTGATCCTGGTAATGCTTACTATCAGACAATTATTTTGCTTTTGTTCTGCTCAACCGAAACATGTAAAAGGCTACAAGTGAATCCTGCATAACTTGTATTGCACACGTCACATTCGATTACAATGAACAACACATTGTTATGACATAATGGTTGCTTTCACCACCCTCGTCTTTAGGCTCTACTTTCGGAGAGGTAAAGGCTGGCTCTATGGTGTTATGTACTTGGGCATTATAGTGTTAGCTTCTATGTTGTGGTTTCCTCTGAGCAGTTAGGGGACAGATTGGTAACATCTGCACTTTCCATGCAATTTTGATGAAATGACTCTCATTATTCCATGGACCCACAGATATGTTTGTTATCCTACAGTTCAAGTCTTATGACCCCACCTAGGGTTGCATTCCACAGCTGAGATTGAAAGCACAAGCAGATACATTTGTTCTCATATTTCTGTGTAATGGTTAGTGCTTTACTATGGCCTTTATGACTAGATTTTATCGCACCCTGTAAAATGTGCTGTTTTCAGTTTCACAGCCTTACAAGTTTAAGACATATTCTTCCACCCTCATTGTAAATATATTATCATCAAGACATATCCTTTGTAAATATAGTACCTCTAACTATGGCAAATGTTTCTCTGGAATAATGTTTGGTGACATGAATCCTGATGAAGACAAAATGTGCATCAGCTTTGATGAGGATGTAAATGTGAAATATTTTCCTAGAGATATATTCCAGTAGTAAGACCTTGAAGGTCTAGTTCTGTGTTGCATCTGTTATCCAACACTGACTAGATATTTGCAATTTTGAGGACACATGTTGGTAATATGGTTAAAATTGCCAGATGAATGTTACTGTGACATTTTTGTTGCTTATAGTGCATATAAATTGTAGCATGCTCTTCGTAACCTTTTTTTTTCTTTGTTACTGTTTGCAAGTGATGAGGATTAATGGTAAAGATCTTTTGCTTCCGAGTGTCAAAATTTATTAAATAGACAGGTTTTTAGTGAATAAGAGAAATTTGTTGTTTTTTGTCATCGTAACTTTCATGAAAAGTCATTTTTAATCTTTACTTGAAATTTACCTAACATTCTCAGAAAGTTAATTGATGAAATTCATTTTTAAAATTGTTACATGTATTTATAAAGGGAATTTGTAGTTTTATCTGCTTCTATCCATAAAGAGGTTTACATTGCGTACATCATTCTGCCTTTCAAATAAAGTTGTACTTATATTTTTTGGTATTTTTAACCACATTAATTTTCTGGAACAAAACTTGGAGTTCATCTGATGTACTTATTGTTATCTAATACCATTATACCAACATCAAATGCAATAGCCACAAGCTTCCTGGGCTCTAGCATTAAATTGGAAATTGTTTTGTAAAGTTTGATATGGGTTGGTGGCAGACACATTGGGGTGTGAGGATGAAGATAGGTGATCACCTCCATTTCTTTATATATAATAAAGGTTAAACTCACATCTTACAGTGGTCACAAATAAAAAGTAGAGCATCATCATCATCATCATCATCATCATCATCATCATCATCACCACCACCACCATCATTATCATCATCACCACCACCATTATCATCATCATCATCATCATCATCATCATCATCATCATCATCATCATCTATCGGTTGTATCCA
>JAAAKL020013633.1:0-12360 GCA_010016065.2 Carybdea cf. marsupialis auct. non (Linnaeus, 1758) | reverse complement strand
TTCTGTGACAGTGATATGGTGTGGAAACAGATTTGGATAAATAACTAAATATTTTATCATGTTACTGAGATAGCTATGCATTATGGGTAAAAGCCATAATTGCTAAAAGGGTTCAATCTTTAATGATATGGTTCATTTTAAGCTATGTCAACCAGTCTGTAATTGAAAGTTAATGGCAATGGTGGAGTAGCAATAAGAATCAAGACCTGCAGACAAATAAAGTGACTACAAGGCATTTGGGATATAAAATTAAAATTAACGGCCATAGAGTTAATAGCACACAAACCATGACTGCTCTGGAGTGCAGTTTCACTATGCAATTAAAAGTGTAAACATAAAACCTGGTGCAAATTGTAGAATTTTTTATGCTATTCACAATTGCACATGCTTATTGTAGCACTGATCTATTGAAATCTACCATAATTATGTTCAAAATATTATATGTCTGGACACATTCAATATTGAATATTCCAAGGTTTATGTGGATGGGAAAGGGTCTCTGTTTTGTCTATAGATATAACTTCCATGATAATTTTATAATGTAAACTTTACTTACCATACAAAGTTTCTATTCCCCTTGCACTCTTGAGTACTGACTTGACGTGAATTGGAAGACCATAAAAGGTATCTCCTGTTTCAGAAACTGTTCTATTTTTATCTTGAATTCTGGGACTAAAAAGATGTTCATCTACATCGTCAAGGAAGTCTACAATTGATATAAATGTATTGCCTAATATAGTGCCATTTTGAGTGGAGTCAAGTTTCAGACTTGAGTTTCCATCCTCCTTTTTATCATCTGGGGAAGAGATCTTAAAGTTAGAAATTCTTGTACAATCTTCATTCTGATTATTGTTACTACAAATGTTTCTCTTCATTGTAGAACACAGTTTTGGCAAAGATGCTACTGTGTTAACAAGTCCTTCATGTACAATGCCATTGTCATTTTTACATAGAATTCTAGAATCGAAGGGCTTCTTTCCAAAGCTTTCTACAGTTTTGTCTTTTGAACTAGTTTCACTTACTTCCATTGGGAGTATGACCTTGTTACTCATGGTTGCAAGTTTACCTGAACTTGAATTAGAAGCAAAGTATTCCTCAGCAATATTGTCAAGGATAGACTCCTTACCAATGACATCATCAAAGTCATCACCTTCAAAGAAAGAATCAGAAGAAACAATTCCGTCCTGTATCATATTTTTGGAGCTTGATCCTTCTAATATATCCACCTTGGTACTCTGTGACAGTGTATTTAGTGGCATTATTGGACTTATACAGCTTTCTAATGACCTGAAACTTATGTTTGTATCCCGAAGTTCAAAAATATCCTCTGCAGATTGATTACATATGTTTAAATTCTTATCAATGGATTTGAGTTGCAAATGTTTCCTTATTTTTCTACCTGATCTGTTACACTTTACCTTCCTTTTCAGTTTTGAAGATGTTACCCTAGATGAAATTGGTGACATACTTGTACCCATCTTCTTTTTAGCAGGTGATGAGATCTGCAATCCATTCGTTTTGCTACTTGATGATGGCAGTTTTGGTGTTATGCTTTGTGGTGACATAAGCAGCTGGCAATGTCTTCTTTTCCGTGTGTAACCAATGGACTTTTCCCTACAAACTTTCACTGATCCATTGCAGCTGTTCATTTTTTTGGCAGATGCTGCCTACCTTCCCCAACAGGTCACATTTTATGGCCTAACATTATGTACTCTTTTGGGAGTGATCTATGGAAAACAGGAAAATGTGCCCCTCTAATACTTATATCAACTTTTTCTTGAGTAACTGCAACAATGCCTGTTTACATATAGGCTAATACAAGCACATTTTATAAACATGAAATAATGAACTACATATGTACATATGCACATTAATTTTTGTACATAAACACAGGTGAAAATGTAAACACAAAAACTGAAAAGATGCTAAAAAGCTACATAGGTAAAAATGGGTATATATATGTGTGTATTTATAAATAATTTTATAAAAATATACAAATCTAATAGCTACCTCAAGTGTTATCCTTCAAAACTTGTCTTCATTTTACCTCTCCAGTTTTATATATACACTATATAAACATGAAGCTGTAACTTTGGATGTCATTATGTATGTCTGTAAGTTTTTAGTAAGCTATTAGTACCAAGACCTAAACTCTAGAAAATATTTGTTTTGAATGCATTTGATTTCTCCATCTTAAGGTACAATGACTATTTTTGCCTATTAAAGGGCAAAGGGTTTGCAATGCTCAATAGACTTCCTTGTGTTATTGAGGAGTCACTTTTACATGGGGCTGCAAAACAAAATTGCAATGGTTGCAATAAGTATTAGATACAAATACATGTACACTTGCCACACTGCTGACTACCCATTTTACAAAGTGTATTGTCAAAGCTGCTGTGTGGCTCTGATTTGAGGTAACTGATGGGAGAAGTAGTCAACGTTGACATCATCAATCAAAATAGGGAACATACAGGGATTATCTCAAACTTAAAATACTGCAAATATGGAGTGTGTGGGTATATTTGAAAGATGTAAAGAGTTACAAATTAAAATGCTTCCTAAATTTCTTATTTCCTTAAAATCGTTAAAACTTTCTCTTATGTGGCCCCAAATGTTACAATGCCTCGTATCACTGATGGATCATATTTCAACGCCCCATAGGACTTTTAAGGTTAAGGAATGTCGACGCTGGCTTGAATCAAGAATACCTTGTTTAGGCTTACTTACTGTTTACATGTGTAGAAAATACATTGTCCGAATTTTGGGTTCAAATCATATCCACGATAATTAATAGGCTAATATCATGGAGCCTCTGTCGCCTTAGTTTATCTTGCATGTGTTCATTGTCGTACACAAAAAAATTATAAGTAATAAAGTAGTTTGGTACGCTAACAATGGAAGGAATATCTTAACTTTCGTCAAGTCTCTTCTGGATCTAGCTTGAGAAGTGTGAAATTTCATAAAAAAAACCTAATCCAACCCTCAAATTTCTTGACCGTTTTGGCGATCCAGCCCTGGTTTCTTATAAACTGGTTTCTAATATTTTAAAACTGTTTATGGATCTACTGCATGGATTTTTGTAATTTAAAAAAATGGGAGGCTAAATATATTATAATAAAATCAAAGGGTTAGATATGTAAGACTAGCAGAACTATGCACATGGAGACCAGAGCTGTAGCAGACGCAGTAGTGCCGTATCAACTTTAGCCAAGGCCTACTTGAATCATAAACTTAATATCAGATATGTCGTGTCTATGTAACGTTTCCTTACCTTAAAGTTTCCATACCGTAGAAACATCCACTTCCTATCCGACATCTTGTGCCGGTATGAGGTATTTGAATTCACCCGCGCTATGATCCACAACGAAAACGAGGCAGAAAATTGTAAAATGTTTATTACCCGAGGTTCGACTCTGTCTTAGAAATAAAAAGGTACCTTTTCATTTTTATGTACTCTATCCATCTTTTGGCTGGCACCGTTTTATGGATTGACAGATATTAGTCCAATAATCTAGTGCGAAACAAAATCAACCATCATCAGGCAATACTGAAAAACAGCCACTGGTGGTAAAATCAGATCAAGATGCTACGTTCTTACAACAAAATAGGGCCTATAGGCAACAAATCAAAGTCTTGAATGCCACAAATAATTGAAAATAGAAATAAGTTTTGGTCTTCCATATCTTTACAAAGCGTCGAAGGCATCAATGGATGAGTATGTTGTAAATGGTACTGAACGGTTCTATCAGAAGCACGAGTCTGCAAAAAACAAGTGTCCGGAACAAGAAAGGGTCGGCGAGTAGGAAGAGGCCGCAAGAAGAATGGGTCTGCGAGAGGAAACATTTGCCAATCACTGCTTTATGCGACATCACTGTATAAATTTTTGGAAGAAAATAACAGAACAAAGTGGAGATTATTGCAGAATTCATATTGGAAGATGCAAATGAAGCAAGTTTCTCGAACCTATCGTAGTTTTATTTCTAAGTTGACGAAAGTTAACATTATCGCTCACAACTGGAAAGACGGAAGAAAGAGAAGGCAGGCCGTTTTCTTGTTTATCCCAAGGTAGATGTTGCCAAAGCACATCACACGCCAATACAGCTGTATCCTCGAAAACGTTTTAGTAGAAATCCGGGACCAGCTGACTACGATGAGCCGAAATGTAGTGATAATTGAGCGATTTACGTCACGAGAATACACTCGTAAATGAAATTCAACGTATAAATCAACTACTGACTTCAAAGGGCAATAAATCATACCTACCCTTGTTACCCTAGCTCTTTATAAACAGGGTAGCTACTTCTCATTCCGAGTATTAGCTCACTCGTGAGGAACAACCTTATTATTCCACTTATTGCGCAGTACCACATGGTAGGGTATCCTGAGTAAGTAACCTCAGGCGGCCATTATGGATCTCATGTGAAAAGAAAACCTTTGACCGCTCGCTCTAGTCCTCTATTTCTATGGACTCGCGACAGAAATGAGCAGGCTCGTTTAAACCCCAAATTTTCCAATGATTTCAATGGCATTTAATAAAATAATAGGGTAATAAGTTGATAATTTGCTGTTTTGTCGGATGAGGAGACAAGGGGCGACTGACTTCAGCAATCTGTAACAGTACTGTGCACGTTCAATATCTACGTTCCTACCCAACACAAAAGTAACCTCTGTTCTAATATGAGAAGAGAGAATAATGTAGCGTCAGAGAAACACACACTTCGCGACAAATATGAGCCCAATATCTTGTGTGCAAACTCTCATTGTTAAAGTTACTACTTTTTAAGTACTTTAGTAGTGCGCTGGCAATTGACTCATATGCCCTAAAGAGCTAACAGAACAGGCAAACAGCGACGTAACATAGTCTGTTATGTCTTTGTACCTTTGTATGTCATCCCATTTGTCATATTCTTGGTGTGTCACATCATCAATACTTCGACCAAACTACTCAACTATATTTCCTTAAGAAAATCTGTTAGTTGAATACTCCTTTGCTATTGCTTTACCTTGTATAAATGCAACCAAACAAACATATCTTTAAACATTTCTGATGATAATTTATGCTACATTGAAAGCTTGAAAAAATTAGAACAAGATTGATTTCTACTGCTCTCCTTATTTCCCGTCATGCTTCGTTGAATCTATTGCTGATTTAAAATAAGCTTTGCACACTGATCTCCAAAAAGCACTTGTGGAGCATCTTTCAAAGTGAGGTCAATCGTTGAACGCCATTTTAGTCCCAATCAAACAAAATTCTAAACAATACAACGTAACATTGCGGACCTTCGAACGCTATTTTATCTTTTGGGGGATAGTATTCGTGTCCAAAGTTTTTCTCTGTTGGAAACAATGGGAAGCTCGATCCAGTCTTTTTTAGAAATCGGTGGCTCAAAAGCACAGCTGCACCACAGTCTGGGACCGTGTGTTGAAAAATAGCGAGAATGTGACTATCCTTCAAGCTGCACGAGGACGGCACTTTCCACCAGCAGATGATGTGAGTGTTGCAGCAAAGACTACACCTCTTGTTACAAAACAACTGAAATTCTGCAATAGGCCCAAAATTGTTTCAGAAAATCGGAAATGGCAGTTTCAGAATTCTTTAGCTCTTGTTTCATTTTTTTCATCTTTCGACTTTCAAGATGAGAAGAAATCAAGGTTCTGGTATCAGCATCTGGTGTGTTTGAAGGTTCCAACTCCATGATTAAAATTCCTTATGGGTATAGTACATTATCGGGAGTCAAAACATGATTATACATACAATTGACTACCAAGATCATTTGTTCACTGTTTGGTACTTTGCGCAGTAGTCCGTACATGGTTTATCTTGAAAACTGTTTATCGACTTGTGAAATACATTCAGAAAACCTAGCAACCGTTTGCTTAACGGTCTACATGAGACACGAAAACTCTTCAGTAGCTTATCCGATATTTAATTAAAACCCCTCTTCTTCAACCTGCAAAATTGAATCATGAAATCCGTTTCGGCCCGCAATAACTGAAAATCATCTATCAGGTCAGTTTTACGAGAGTTAAGGTATGCAACACAATAGAAAACGCAGTAATAAAATCAAATCATCGTTTTTATTTGTTACTCGTTTCAAAAAGTTAAAACAAGGTAAATACAATTATCAAAGAAAAATAAGGAAACTAATAAAGTACTACAAAATATATAATGTTATATAATATAATATTTTCTCGAATTAAATAATCTTTCAAAATTATTTGCTTCATTTTCTTAAAACCCTCTGACGTTCTTACAAAACCAGATTCCTCCGGATAGAATAAAAATACAACTGGTATGCTCAGTGATACTTAAGGTGTTTAAGATTGCAATGAAGTAAACCTAATAAAGCAAGAAAGGCAATGAGTACAAGCACTGCTAATTGAGATGAAAGTCGCACCTATGGGTTGAGAATATAGGCTATTGATCCCGTGGGCTTCTCAAGACAGGCTCCCTTCCGGGGTTGGGGTGGGCGGCTCACAAATTGCCTTGCAAAATAAGACTGATACGGAAAAAAGTAATTTATGGCGATGACCGCAATACAGAACAATTTGCGATTCACGTCACGAGAATACACTCGTAAATGAAATTCAACGTATAAATCAACTACTGACTTCAAAGGGCAATAAATCATACCTACCCTTGTTACCCTAGCTCTTTATAAACAGGGTAGTTACCAAAAGGGAAGGATTTATACCATATCGACTTGCTTGTGCCGTATTGCCTTGGAATGAGGTGGATAACGCGATGACCCATAATGAGCACATAAGTAACAGGAGCACTGAACAAGGACTGATATATGTAAAACAAGATTCTCGTTTACTACCCCCACCCCTAAACAGTCCAAGCTCCTTCATCCACGTATCAACAAATCGATAAGATACAAAACAACGGGAGACCCTTACGTTCTCAAATAGCATTGAATAGTTCCTCCGACATAGCGGCTCCTATAGCTACGTCCTGATCAACGAGTAACTTACTTAATCTCCCCTACTTTTAAATTACTTAAAAGTTCGAAGACGATGGAGAAATGCTGCGCCTTTGAATACAACTCTTTAATTCACTAACAGCTATATACACTTAAAATTTATATTCCAATAAGCTGTTTTTAAAAACTTGTCATAGTATATTTTCCATGTTACGATTACGAACTACTTTGCACGAAATTGACACCATATTTCTAATCGAAGGTTAACACCTACAGTATAATAATTTTTCAACTTTAAAATATCGTATTTGCATTTCAAACCGAAACGTTACTGTACAATTCTGAAGATAAGTTCCTCCATTTTGAAATGAATGTCGCTACAAAAATGTATCACATCTTTACAACTGGACAATTGCGAAATTTCATAGAATTACTCTTTCGTGTCTCTATTGCCGGGGTCACAACAAGTGGCTATACAAGAAGGCAAACTACAACGGGACACAAACCACGGAGCCGGAGGGGATTTTGGAGTGGACACTGTGGCTCTCTATCTAAATTACAAATGACGACCGATAAAAAAAACATCATTAGCGATGTCAAGTTTACCTTGTATGTAAAATGATTTAGATCGAATTTTGGAGGACAGCAATTTCTTAAAATATCAAAAGAAACTTCCGTCTCACTCCTGGTACAGAATGTATTATCTGTACCTGTGAGTCTACGATATTCCTTAATGATGTTTAGCCCATCTTGAGCTATAAATTGGTGACCCCGGCGTGATAATTTTCCTTCGAAATGCTTATGCTTGATCACGCGAGGGAGGTACCGGGTGACGTAAATGATGACGTAATCAAATCAAAGCTGCTAACAGGCTGTTGAAGGGCCTCCATCTTTTCAACCTGCTACATTCAATAATACAGAATGTGGCACGTCTCGAAGTTCGGCTCACTTCACTCCAACATGACTATTGTCTCAACTTCAAAGAAGTCGTTAACAAAATAAAGTTAGTTGATAATCGCTGACCGGCTACGTCAGAACTGATAATTTAAGATGCCCGCATTAAATTTGCTTTTCGTTTTATCGTTTTGTTATGGAGAGGAGAGTGGTCATAAGGAATATCTAACAAATAGAACTTCAAACGTCGAGGGTTCGTATTTACAGTGTCAGGCAGTTAATTATGCAATCTCAATGATTTCTCTGTCCCCAGGGAGCTTATGTCTCCCCTGGGGATGCCTCTCTGCTTATCAGGAGGTACGACGAGAGATTGCCAGGCAGACTATTTTAGAGCCTGTACTTGAGTTGTCAAAGAAAAAGGTGTGGTACTAAACATCCTTTTAATACATGTACGTATCTGCAATAGTGATGGCCGTTACTTATACCATCCATACAACTTTGCAACGTAAAATAGTTTTAAAAGATAATGAGGCCAAATGGTAACTGAAACTATGAGCTTCTCGTCACAGACGCCTTTTACTATATAAGCAAGGTGGAGTCGATATCTCGGCAGAAATTGTAATGGGCGTGTCTGGGGGCATGTTTTTGACGATAATGAGAACGTCTCATCGTCGAAGACGCGGACGAATTCTCATAACCCCTCGGCAATTACGTCGATATTGCTGATTACCGACAAAATTCTAAGGACTGCATTCTGCTAGCCAAAACCGCTCTCTTAAACGTATAGATTTTTTCGCGAAGCGTTGATTTTTTACAAAAGAAACAAGTCTTATTCAGATATTCTGCAGGTCGGGAAAAGGGCCTGAAAAAAAATATGTGGGATTGGACATTTCCTCAAAATTGGGGGCAAAAGTAAGGGGCAATAACTAGGCAAGAAAGAGTGCATAATTAAAAAATTGTTAGTCATACGATTGGCATATTTAATAGCTTATTTAAGGTTGATGCTAATTTGCTTCTCCTCCCATCATAGCCGTAATTAGTCCCCTCACCGCCGCATACAATCCAACCAAACCACAGACACTTCCAAAAATAATCAGAAGGATGTTTCCTGCCACCTGCGCCTTCGATATCTTCTTTTTCTTCAACAGTAGATGAAACAAACATGGTAGTATGAATACGAGAGTTGTGCCGATCAAACTGCCAACAATACCGACCAGGTAATTAAAATAAGGTACCACTAGGGCAACAGCCAGACAAAGTCCGACAAGAACTGGACGGGAGGCCATAAGCCAAATGAAATGATACTTACCGTCCTTCTTTAAGGAGGGATACCTTTTTCCTACCGTGACTAAATCAAACAGCTCACAAACGACGAACAAATTGAGAGGGAAACTGAATACTGCATAGCCAATCAAAGCCACTGAACACACAATGCTCACTGCTTGAGAGAAAACCGAGACGTTCAATGACACAATGGGTTTAGTGCCTAATCCAAACGTCAGGCCTCCAAGTATTCCCACAAAAATTTTGATTAATGTTGAACTGACGTAAGATATATGAAGTGCGCTGTGAAACCTCTTCGGTTCTCGCATGCTTCCCTCGATTTGTGCCAGCACTGGGTGGGTAATGATAGTGTACAGGATCATGCTAAGGGCCAAGAGAGACCCTTGGGGATCCCAAAGGGGGATGGCAGCGGCATTTTTAGCCCATTCGCCGTTATGTTGGATGAAAATAACGACAACTGCAAGTCCTCCTGCAATGATTGATAAAACTGAGAGCATGCTCAGATAGGCCAGTGTGGACAACCTGCGAATGAACAATGTTGGAATGACGATAATGGCAGATATGGTGGTGATGACTTTTGGAGAAAGTGTCGTGTACGGATGGACAATGGCGTAGACACTGTCTCCTAGCAAAACCAGATTGACAATATCTACAGCTGTGAGGTAGAAAACCATGAGAAAGTTGACGGTACGCGCTCCATGTACACCCATTACGGAATCAGCGACATCTACAATGTCTAATCTGACCCGCTTGTTGGTTTTGCTTCGTGGTGATATCTCGTAGAGGCACTCAACTAAGAGTTTCCCGGTATAATCAGCAAGAAGGCATATAATGAATAGCGGTATCAGGATAAGATGTCCACCTTTTGCAACCACGTAAGGCATGGCGAACAAGGCACTTCCAAGTAATGATGGTAAAATGTTCCAGACAGTCAAGAAGAACGACGATCCTCGGTCGTCTGAGAGCTTTTCGACCAAAGTTATAAGAACTGACTTGGAATGGTATGAGGATTCTGTTTGGAAAGGCCGTTTCTGTGCTTGACTTGCTGTGACACTTTTGGTACCAAATTCAGTCGAGTATCCTCTGAGTGTGGAGTGTAATGAAACCTGAACAGATGGCAGAAATAATGACGCTTGAAATTCTGTCATAATCGAAGAACCAAAGCGATCCCTTATCACAGAAATATTGTCATCATAGTCATCATCACCATCCTCGTCATCAAAAATATCATCTTCTCCATCTCGAGTACCTTCAGTGTATGAAAATGATGTACCTGACTTGACCAACGGGGTTGACTCTGAGGAATCAACTTCGTGTGGGCTGTTAAGAGACTTTGTAACGCCTTCATCGATATTTACGAAGTCCTCAGGAGCGAGAATTTCTCCTTCAACAATTGGTGGAAGAGACGGTGCTGGGCGAGTTAACGATTGTTCCATCTTTTCTGTATCCTACAAGAAGAGGCAGACCAAGCAATTTAAGCAATACAAAATAATACGCAAAATTAACACACAGAGCTCCTTCTCATTAATCAAACTCCCCGGGGGGTCTTCCATCCAAAATGCGTACGCAGATATAGAATGAGTATGGTACGAGATAAACTGGTCCAACCTTGCATGATAGCGCTTTTGATTGGTGGGAGGAATGATCACGTGCTAACAGCTTTTCGGCAAATGCAGCTGCTTAGCTCTCTGACAGAGATAGGCTACCGCATAAATTTTCACTGCAGTTGAAATCCATATCTTGCGAGAAAAATACTCATAACTTCCGATGAGGTATCAAACATCAGGTGACGACTGACTTAAAATCTATTTCTCAAACCTTCCCTGACGTTCCTTATCAACATGCTTCCGCTTGTACCTGTTTAAAAAATCCGTTAGTCAATAGAAGGCAGGGTTGCCACTTCAAGGTATTGAGTTACTTTGAAGGAAGTAGAAAGAAAAAGTAGACAAAAAATTAGATGTAATTACAGACAAAATATTAAAGATTTCCAAGAAGATGGCGATTGGCATTAGATATAAAAGTGTCAAGATCATAAGTAAGAGGACAGCAGTCAGAGAGTGCCAGATCTTGGCAGTCCTAGTGAAGAAACTGATAACATAAAAACATGTTTGTCTTAGGTATAGAAACATAAAGTCATGCAAAGATTCAGCAGACCGAGTGGACCTTGATCTAATGAGGGGAAGGCAACTCAATCAACTAGTAAATAAATTCGAGTCAGTACCTCAAAAAGACTAGTTACATTACACAGACATTGGAAATAACCTGTAACTAAATATAGGTGTAAAAATATAGACCAAGGAAAGAACAGGCGCAGTAACAATAATAACATCTATGTATTTCTCATCTAGTACATTAACAAAACTAAAAAAATTTTAGGTGACGTCACTTAAACATCAGCAATGTGTCAGCAACTTTGAGTCTTAACATGACGATTGCCTCAAGAAAAGTCGCGGCTGAAACCAAATAATTCTTAGCCGCTTACATGAAAAAAGGTGTAGTTGTAAAGAGATGCTATCACAGTGGAAGATCTTTCTCTCTTATGTTTGAGTAAAACAGCAAGAGGAGTGCCCTAAAATGGACATTTAGTAACTTGAACAAAAATACGGCAAATGACAATACTGGCAGGTTGTACGTTCCATTTGACATAAGGTACCACTGCGACAATATCCAAATGTCTATTAAATTACTAACTTGTTATATATTTGGCGCTTGCAGTAACAGCAAAATGGCCTTGGGCTCAATGTAAAAGGCTTACAGCTTGCAACTGGCGAGCTTGTTTTCGCATCAGAAGTATTCCTAAAATTTACATATCCTTCTCCTGTCAGGGTCAACAGGGGGCAATCAGACGTCAAAAACTACTGGCGACTAGAACTTAATGTCGACAGAATACGTTTAAAAAAGTACACATGAGCAGTGGCATACATTTTTAACATTTCTCAAGCAGAACGTACGAAATCTTCACAAAAGCTGAAAATATCACATGATATGTTACAATATGTGTTAAATCCACAAGCATGAGACAGAAATCAGGGTTCATACACTTCTTGCCAATTTTTTCCCCTGACTTTTTGCTTGAAAAAGGTGGTATTTTTCCTGACTACATACCAGAAATATATAATATTTTTCCTGATCAACCAGTGGTAAAACTGAGGTGACTAACAACCCATTTTTAAATCTCAGTAATTGAACATATATTTTTTAAACTTTTGCATAAATGTGAGGCTCCTTATTCTAAGGTAATTAATACATGGGTCAT
>JAAAKL020013632.1:0-12360 GCA_010016065.2 Carybdea cf. marsupialis auct. non (Linnaeus, 1758) | reverse complement strand
AAAGGACCCTCCGAATAAGTGCACCTCTAAAAATTGGGGAAATTTTATAAACACACCGTGTGGTTAATCGAATGATTGGATTAGGTAGGCCTGCATACCATGTGATGATTATAATTGTGTTGTTTCTTTTTCAAAGATTTTTCTCATGTTATATCACTTCCATTCCTTAATATCATCACAGTGTCACATTTGTGCATTACATATTTATTCAAAATGATATTCACCTACATATACCATGGTCGCCACCCTGGTTTAGTGGATAAGTTCCTGGTCTTCAGATGAAGAAGGTCAAGAGGGTCAAGGTTCAAATCCTGGAAAGGCCATTGGTGATGTCAGGAAGGGCATCCAGTCTTAAAGTACTCTAACCTCCTGTAACAAGTCCCAAGTATATGGCCACTGTCAAACCCCATGAATAGGAAATGAAGACATTAAACAGAGAGAAGAAACACCACCCCATATGATATGTTTCTCCTGCTCTTTTTTAAAGTATTTGTTGTGAAAGATTCACTACATAATTTATGTTAATTGGGGTTATATGCATGTGTGTATATATAGATATTAAAGAAACTTATTTGTTATTTATTAATGTTAATAGAACTGTGTTAAGAGTGTGAATCAACATTGATGGCACATTGAGTAAAACATGACACTAATAAATAGGCAAAGTATAATCAAAGTGTCTGGCCAGGAGAAGAACCATACAAACACCACCTCTTACACTTCGAGAATCTGTGCTTCAATGGTGAAACAACTTTGCTCATCATTGTGTCATGTGGTTCCTACATATCACCTAATGTGCCAAGATAATACTGATAGAAATAGTCAGAGATTTGATTAAGGAGTATTATATCAAGGAAATTGTTAAGCTTGTAAAACCCAAGGAGAACTGCACAGACAGGTTAATGTGACTTATGAAAAAGAAAAAGTTGTTGGTGAAAACAGAAGTGGTATTAGTGGTCATACCAGACTGGTTGTGGATATAACTCATTATAATGGGGAACTGTTTCTCATTGTCATTGATTGTTATACACATTTTGTGGTATGGGAAAACATTTAGATGAGAAGTCAGTGATAATATTATCATGACCTTGAAGGAATTGTTTGTAAAATACGGTCCATGATCAGAGATTTTATCACATAATATGAAGGTATTTTGCACGAGTGCAGCTATGCAGGACTTCATGAAAGGCTGGGGTGTAAAACAACTTTTTTGGTGCATCTAGACCTAGCATGAATGGCATCTTTGAGCAAAACCATAGAACTATGAAAAAAATGCCTGGATGCTTGCACTCAGATAAGCTTACCATGTTTTTATGGTATAACTTTTCAATTAACCATAAAGGTATTGTACCATTTGACCTTTACATTCCTACAATGTTCCTCTGACTGACATTCATGGCATTGACATTCTTACAATGGTAGTTGATGGTAATCCATTTAGAGTTGGTGATTTGGTACACGTGAAACTGATGGGTATCAATTTCTCACAATGCACAGATGAGCAATTAGAGCCGCTGAGGTCTGGTGAAAAAGTTCCAGACCTTCAGATCAAGATGGTCAAGAGGGTCAGGGTTTAAGTCCTGGGAGGGCCATTGGTGATGTCAGGAAGGGCATCTGGTCTTGAAGTGCTCTATGCTCCAGTAACAAGTCCCATGTATATGGGCACAGTCAAAGCCCATATACAGGAAAAAATACATTAAACAGAGAAAAAAAATATGTAGGGGTCTGCAATTCAAATGTTATTAAATGTGTTGTTAGTCGTTGATGGTGTGCCAAGGCCTCTGCAATTTGTAAGCTTTTTAGGGGAATATGGTGAGAACACTCTGTGTTTCAAGGAAAAGAATTATCAAATGGAGCTAGGTTGCCAGCTTTGGACAATAATCTGCAAGACAGATCTGTTGTTTACAATCAAAAAGTGGGCAGGGATGGGGCATGAGGGAATCAAAACCCTCCAGACTTGCCCTAAGATCATGTTGTAGATTAAGAAATGTTTTAGCTTATGCTCTTCTTTCTTAACTGTAGCTTAGCTGTATCAACTTTTTTATGATCTCAAGATCACAGTGAGGTGCATTGTTTGACACCCTGTGATTTGCTGTTGTAATTTCTGTTCTTGTATCACATGCAGTGGAGAGAGACCTGTTGGATAAAGGCCCTGTTCTTGAAGATGAAAGCATGTTGACAATCTCTAAGAATGTTGTAGTTTCCAAAAACACTTCCATCCTAAGGACTATACAGAATGAAAGTTTTAAAAAACCAAGTAATTGAAAATGTACACCATATCAGTGGCGAATTATATAGAATTTTTCTCCAGTTGAAAGTATATTACACGACTCAACTAGAAAGGACGAATAATGGTAATATCTAAGTAGTGTTGAAAATATGTGAGCTCAAAGGAAACCAAATTATCAAACATCAATGAAACTGTTGAACTATGCACCAGTAGGCCTACAATAAGGCACTGGACATGACAAGTAAGCTAATATGCTTATACGTATAGGGCTATACATTTGTTCCAAACTTTGAATCACCAGTTATAATTTATATCAACCAGCCTCACTTCATCAAGATCTACAAGCTGTCGCTCTTCCTTGAAGACTCATTCTTGGAAACTTATATTTGATAGAAAATTGAAACTTACGTTTTTAATATCTTCAGGGTATGACGAAAGCTTGTAAATCTTAAAGAAATCGATTTGATATGGACAAGCTTCTGTTAAAGACCTTTGATCATAATGAAAACATATACATACACCAAATACAATTCATCAGTTCTTATAACATACTTACTCCACTAACCCCATCTCAAACGCAAAAGTTTTTTACAGTCTTGATTCACGCATGGTAAACTTAGGAGTTACCCTGCACATGTACCATTATATGGCTGTGTGATTTTATACCATAAGAAAAAACGCCATCGTTTTATAGGCCTAAAGGATATCTCATGGCACTCATAGCACATGTCATACACAGCAACAATACAGTACAAGGACACATTCTACTGATGTAAAAAAATTTTGCCTACCTGATTCGAGCCTGCACTTACAATACGTCATCGTAGTGATTACCGTTTCCATGCGGCTAGGCAATTTGGACCACACTATATGCATGACCCTATTGATTATATAACTTTTCATATGGATCTATTATTACATACATAGGTTCAAAATTCTCTCTGTTACAAATTCAACTGTTAAGATAAAGGTCTACATGATAACTCACTGTTCCTACTTACAAGTAGGCCTACTAGAAGTAGAACTTTATAAGCAATTAGAACAGCCATGTGCCTTACCTTATCAAACGTAAGGGAGCCAAGTGGCACTACTCCTTTAGTTTCTGCTTTGATGAGTGTGAAGGGAATGGCAACAAAAAGAAGGAAAGTCACAAACGCCATGTTTACTATTTTCCTTTCGTGTTGTAACAGAAATTCTTGTTGCCTCTTGGTCACGTCGCCTTTCAGCTGATGCTCGATCCTTTCCCCTTAATTTTCATTCAACAATGACCCTGTACGATCAGGGCACCTGCAAATCCTTGGTGGGATATTCATACAAGTCACATTTTTACCACCAGACAACGTGTATGAAAAGAATGAAGTGTTTCTGATAAGATTGTTGGTTCAAAGAGGAGCAGGAGATCAAAATCAAAGACAAAACAAACGAGAATCTGGGTACTGGAGACAATATTGGGGGTGGGGGTAAGCAAAGCCCAATGATTAAGCAAGGGTACCAGTTCGGGGGTTGATGGACTCTGCGCCCCGTCTTAATGGTGGGTTTTCTCTAAGATGTTAGCAGATTTGCTTAACACTGTTTAAGATTTTCTTCTCCTCATTAACACGAGAATGATCTAATTTAGGGTAAACGTTAGGTACGTCAGATATTGTAAGGCTGTTTGAGTCTTGTTTCTATCACATGTAAAATGATAATAATGAACTCTTAACTTTTTATTTCACCTCCAGTTGCCCTATAGAACATTTCCAAATTCATCGTAGAATTCGTTATCACTATTTTGAAAGCACTGCTTTTATTACACGATTAAATGCCTCGCTTTGATGATGAAAAGGGGAGATACTTCTTTTGATAAATATACCGCTGATTCTTGATTTTGACTTGTTCATTATCTTTTCTTTCAAATCAACGACGTAATACGTAATTTTCTTGAGCTTAGACTTGGAAAAGTTCTTCTCATACAGCACCTGACGTATTCTCAGTTCGTAACACATTCTAATGTTTGATTGATAGATATCGATAATTTATCATTGCTTTGAGTTTTCTTTTTGGGACATAGAAAGGATTTATAAATCTTATGAGGATTTTAATATAAAACAACGAATCCTCATGACAACAAGAAAAGTAGACACTAGACGAAAATGAAGAAATTGGGATAAGCAATATTCCTTTCTACCCTCGACAAGAAATCCTCATGGAAGAGAGCAAAGTGTCACGTCATTTTTGTTCCTCCTTGGGATAATAAAAGCTTTCTTTGGAGTTTCTTTTGACTATTTGAGTAGACAAACGCGTGAATTTGGTCGTCAAACTAAAGTAGTCAAGAAGCAAAAAAAATAAGGAAGAAAATGGGCTTGTGATGGGGGTCACTTGAAAACTTGTAGTCTCGGTCAAGATTGGTGTTGCCACTCAAAAGTTCCTGGGGAACAAAGTTCGTTCAAGGTCTTCGTCCAAAGGAAGTCATAGGGTGTGTGCCCCCAATGCGCAAAGATCTTTCCCCCTCTACCGAGTGTAAAATATGTTCGATTGATCTATTGTTAACAGAAATCTGTTAGCAGATCATCAATTATTCTATTTACAGTTTATGTTCAATGCTTCGATGAAAGATACATATATCCCTGCCTTCCTGCCTTATTTACAATTCGGCTTGTTTACAGAGAACTCCTTGTGAAGTTGTGGAATATTCTAAAACATTCTGGAAATTTCTAGTGTGTTAAGTAGAAACGTCTGGAGGTTTCTGGAAACCTATAGCACTAGGCAGAACATTATAGAATGTTCTAGAATGCTAAAGAATGTTTTGTGAAGGTTGTAGAATGTTGTGCAAAGTTAAAGAATGCTCTAGAAGAATCCAGATTAAATAAACCTGATGTCTAGAAAGTCAGATGAAGGCTGTCCCATGACAACACTCGATCTACAAACATCTTTGATCCCATCCTTCAAAAAACTTTCTAAGGCGGAGAGTAGATAAAAATGAACCTATCATCTGGTTCTGGATAGGACACGTTCAACAGTTTCAAAACCTGACTACGACTTTGAAGAGAATGACTCCCTGTATAAGGAAGGCAAATGTACAGCACAAGCTTGGGAAAGTGAGTTATAAGGGAAAGTAACTGAAGTTCGTATTCAAAAATTTACGAATATAAAAATCAATAGTTTTTATTTAGGTAGCGACTCTAGGGAAGGCAAAGGCATAAGATTCAACTTCAATATGGAAGAATGCAGCTTCAGCTAATAGAAAAAGATCAGCTATGCAATGAAAGTGTAAGATCTTCCTTGGAAGAGAAATAGGGATTAAGTTTACCGTTGAACGCAATAAGAGTATTCCCTTCTTCTAATGGTACGTTTTCCATATCAGTTTACCATAAAACTGTTTTGTTTTTCTTGCCAGTCATGAAAATTTTATTTGTTTGAGTGGAGAAGTGTGCTTCTACTAGCTTTCATTTGTGTATTAATTTATTTATTTATATACTTGTTAATTCATTTTAATTCTTTAATGACGGATGTACTTCAGTAAAGCCGTTTTTCAGCGATCTGTTTCTGTAATATCAACAGATAACTTTTATCCTTTGAGCCAGGAATCTAGGGAAACAAGATCCTCTTTGATGGCCATGTTAAGACACGAAATATCTACGAATTGGAAACAAAAGCTGCTATCATCAGCGTATTTCCACCATCTTTAAAATTGAAACTGCTATAGAGGGATCGCTTACGTAGATCAAAATAAGAATGGGCTAAGACAAAAACCTTCGGGTACTCCTGAAATTACGTTTCTCATTCTGGAGTCCTTATCGTTAAACTGAAGGGATTTCGTTACTCTAACACAACCCTAATTATCAAATATTTAATCTTGAAGATGGCTGATCTTGAGATGAGACAGAATAGTTTCTCCTATGTTTCTAAACGAGATCCTGTACGACCCGGCGCGCCCATAAGGAAACATTGGTCATTCTACGATAGAAGTAAAGGATATTTGAAGCTAGAAGGAGTCTTGCGCACATCTCAGTACAAAATATTTTATCCTGAAAAGTTTGACCTCACTTTTTTGTCCTATGTTTCCGAACGGGTTCCTGTCCGATCCGGCGCGTTGACTTCCTTGATCAGTGATTGTTCTAGACTTCACAGTCATTCCTGTTGGTGTCTCAAAAGTAAAATAGTTGTGCTTCAAGTGAAATAACTCATATTTATTGCATAAATATTGCTCTCTTTGGTGAACGTGTCAGTGACATTGCAATTGTTATCAGAGAGTTGGATGAATTATCCTCCTCATCTAAGTTGATTAGAACATTCTCTAATCTGTCAGATGTATTAATCAAAGTATTGGGATTGTTTATAATGCTACGATCGGAAAGCAATTAACTTTTTTGGGTTAGGACTTCAACACGAATAATGTTAGGATCATCTAAGGATTTCACCCGCAAGATCAAGTGTAATGGAGTCCTTACCATAAAAAGCAACGTCACCTTTATTGAAATACCTAACAAGTGATGATGCCTAGCAACTCTTGCTAAGTTGGTGTTAAATAACAAGGCCATTTTGTTTCATTCTTGGCAAGCATGTAAATATCTCATTCATTCAAAAGCCATTTCGCCTGATTAAGATGACCAAAAGGCCAGTTAACGTTTATAGATGCAGCTGTATTCCTTTTCTAAAAACGAGACCTAGCATTTTTTCCGGAGTTTTCAAAAATCAGAGAGTGCAGAGTCTTGCTGCGGCCCAATTAGCGCATTAAACCATCTGGCATAAAATAGTAGGAACATCATAAAGAGGCTGTATTGTATCATAAAAGATATTTATTCAAACCGTGAAATATTATAAAGGATCTGCTCTTTTTAGACGCTGTGTTTTTAATTTTCTGATCGTGTTTTGCTTTCCCGTGTCATTCATCAACTGAACGTGACTCTGCCTCATTCCCAGATTAATTTTGCATCAGACGGTTCAACAACATTCAATAATGCAATCAGCCTCATTTCAACGGTCTACGCCAGACAGTTTCGTGTGCTAAACGAGCTGCAACAGTCTCCTCCCTAATAGGAATCAGTTTAAGGTCTCAGAGTGAAGATCTACGAAAGGAAAGGAGACTTACGGCACTGTGAAAAGTATCAACGCGAATACCCTCTTTATAGTATCACTTTTGAAAAGTGCAAGGTTTAAGGTAGGCCCTGGCTCATTTCAAGTAGCCCTTGTACACTGCAGAGAGCTGTGCCAAGATCCGTGCTAATTCATAAGAATCATGTGCAGGACCGATAGAGTTATTTAACGTTCTACACTACATAGCACTACTACTTGTTCGCTCTTCATTCCTTCTTCTGATCATAGTGAAAGTTAGCCTTGAGGATCCTTATTTAGTACAAAATGTAGAGGTTTCTATATTTTATATCTCATCAATGTAGGGAAGTAGCCTGGAACCTACTTTCTTTCTGTTCATTCATTACTTTGTATAAAGCATGTTGTCACGTTGTTCTCGTTAGTTGTGTGTTAGTATGATTGAATAGATGTATAGAGATATTACTTCTAAGTCCTCACTTCGTCTACGAACCCTACAGAGTGCCAGACACTGGTAAATACTTTCCAGGAGCTACCCTAAAAGACGCTTCTACATAATCAGCATACCCAACAAAGATGATCTGGCTACGCCAATTTCAATTCATACGCAAGCTTGCCAATAGAAGCAAAATTCTTTACGAAGGTATGTGACAGTAAGCGGTTATGGGAGTCTATTTGAAGAGTATGTTAGTGAGGTACTTACTGGGTGAGGGTCAATATGGCATATTTTCTCACCATGCCACCATATGTATGGTTCAGATGCTAGCCTAAAGATTTCACTGATAGGATCTTGAAAGGCTATGCCCCTTCCCGTGGAAAATAAAACAGGATAATGGTTAAAAATATGCCACTTATTAGTGTCCTCTTTTCATACTTCAATATTGTTTCCTTACTAAGATAGACCTGCAAACCTTACCTGCCTACTTACCTGCAAAGTACATAATTTAGTCCTTAAGTGCTGAAACTTGGTTCCAGATCGCAACTCAACAGAACATTTATGATAAACCTCCCACTCAGTTCCCCTTTAACTGTCAAATATTTAAATCACGTGCCAAAATGGCGTGTTACTTACCTGCTTGAGGAGATCAAAATTCCCGAAAATGCACACGCAGCTATATTTAACAATTGGCCGCAGAAGCCAGTTAGGAAGCTGAGATTCGACAAGGGAACAGCGTGGTCCAAGAGGAACAAACTAAATATGGAATGTGCTCCCTGCGTGCCAAATCGATACAGAAATGAAAAAAATAACAACCATCGTATCATCTTCGATGAACGCAAATCGGATAGTATACCAGCCATCAATATAACAAATCTTTCAATGAAACGAGTCAAAAGTGGCTCTGGGACTTCGCCACTTTCTTCTGTGCTTGTCAAAACAGACCGGCCTTTCTCTTCATCTGTTATTAAGTTCGTTGTTCCTTTTCCTGGATGCCCCATTTTGCCAATTGCAGACATTTCACTTCCGGTACTTGAATTTCCTATCTTTGTACAAAGAGCCAAAACAATAGCAAACGTATGAATTAAAGCTAAAATTTTGAACAGGTAACTCTCTCGTTGAAACAAATCTAAAATCCAAAATAGCAAGCCTCCACCGAAGAGTGTCCCAGTTTTGTATCCGAACATCTGCAAAGAGCCAAGTTTAACGACGTCATGCGAATTAACTGAAATTAAGTACTGATTCAAAGCGACATCTTGCAACACGCTGACTACATTGAGAACCAAAATCACAAGGTGAAATTGCCATCCGCGAACACCTTGAATATCCAAATCTACAAAGCAAATCACAATAGCCACTAAATTCACCATAATCAGGCTCTTCTGAGTACGGACACGAAGCACAAATGGGACAAATAAACACTTGAAAAGCCATGGCAGAGTCAGAATCCTCAAGACACTCAGTTCTGAAAATGTGAAGCCATATCGCCGCAGATACAAAGGCAAAACCCGCATTTGGAATCCATACAAAACTCCTTGAATAAAGAAAAGCATAACAACAAATATCGCTGAGGAAATGTACATCCTCAATGTGCAGACATGAAGCAAAGCATACGTCTACTCCACGTCCATGTGATCAGCAAGCTGTGATCTGTAAGGCATGATAAAAATATTGCATGGCCGAAGGTCGTAATGATGCTTCTGCACTGAGCTTAGTATCAAACAGCTGAAACGACTGAAATTTCTCTTTCCCGTTTTTCGTGCTAATGTTAACGTACTTTTCTGTAATTGTTATCTGAGGCTCTGCTATGAAATGTCATGCAGCATTCAAACGTTTATCGGCGTCGTTATAACCGGAAGTGGTGAGGTGTAAGTGTGTGGAATCAAATAATCTCGAATGATTATCGCTATGAAATGAAGCTTGTATATTGTAAAGGGCGTAGTACCCAGCTTCGTAGACAGAGGGAGAGGGCCGTAATTTTAAAACCAACCCCGCTTTTTAAAAAAAACCAAAACCCACCCATTATTCCTTTGTTTGACATTTTGCATGACTGACGCTGAGCAGATCAGCCATTCCAGAATCATCGATTGCCTGCAAAAGTTGTTTGGATAATGAGCTCATATGAGATGAGCCATGACCAGAGAATATCCTATCAACATTCATAAAATGTCTATAAAATACTTCTGAATATGATCGGCACTCGGACAAAATTGCCATAGAATTGGGGATGCAGCTGGGTATTCGTTTATGGGAACATAACGTATAGTAGATTATTCAAGGTCCTTTGTTTGGGTTTTAACATTGGGAGGGGAGGGGTTCGAATTAACGACGCCTGCGGCTGTACGTACTTGTAGCAGTTTTCAATTGTTCATTCACTTGTAACTAAACCCCTTTTGTTTTATATCTGGATTAACTCGTTTACCTTTGATAATAATCAATCGTTTACAGATTTATCGTAAATAACGAGGGACAAAAGATATTGCTTATTGTCTTATTAATCTCAGTGATTTCTGCCCCTCCTTTAGGAGTTTCGCCTCCCTTAGGAGTCAGCACTGCTCAGGCCTTCTCTCCTCTTGGAAAAGAAATCAATCGAAAAGTGGCTTTCCCTAGCAGCTACTGTCGCAAAAAATTCTCCTTACCACAAAATTTTTGGTTATAAAATTAAAAAACCCTGCTAAGGCAGGGTTTCAAATTTGTAAATCTAAAAAATAATCAGTCTTGAACGTCAAAGAAGCACGTCAAGGTATTTAATATAAATAAGATTATACTGCGACTAGTCAAATGTGTTAACCTTTTCAGATCAGAGTTGGAAACTCTATGATGCCCCTTGCATTGATAGCCTTTTTTGTCGGATACGACGCCTTTTGAGAATGATAACGAGATAACAACGCAGGAGGGATGTGTGGAAGCCCAGTAAAGTGGGTGGGCACAATGAAAAAGAGCATTTAAGAGGGTTGGTTACGTATTACTTTGTTTCCACGGTTACATGTGAGACAATAGCACCTGATATCTAAGCGAGGCTGAAACAATAGCATCTGATATGTAAGAGAGGCTGAAAACAAAAGGCGCCAAAGTCATTCGAGCATGCACGTTTACAGTACTTGATCACGTTAACACGAGCTCCACCGGAAAGTTTGTTTTGGGGATAAGGAAACATAACTGGTAAGCTGATGCCCTTGTACACTTTATGTTTTATCAACTTCATAAGTTTTTTAAGAGTTAGTATATGTTCCGTTGGTATTATACAATTTAATTTAGTAAAAAATCTAACATTTGATCCACTTTTCAGAAGTTCACCAAGTTCAAGACTCATGAAAGCACACGTCTTGTTTTGATTACACAATTCTTCGCCCATGATCAGCGTATAATCAGCATCAGCAAACAAAAAGTTTGTTTGAGAATTGTTCGAAGGAAGAATCAAGGCAGACACTTGCTTTGATTATTATTAGGCCTAACGATCTGTCGATTCCCCTGTTTAAATAATTGCCTTTTCAGGAAAAAACTATGATAGAGAAAAAACCCGTTTCTTCATGACAAAGAAACGATCTTGTGTATGCCACCAACTTCTCTCAATGACGAGGCTAACAAATGTCACATCTGGCCAAAGTTATTTGCAGAATTCCTAGGTCATTATATATGCTGTGATGCTATCAGTATGGTATTATTCGAGATACGCATGGCTAATTTTCGAATGAATGATTGGAACTATTTCTTAACGACAGAATTATCACGATTCTGAAATTATCACACTATTTTCTTGCAGGGTCCTCAAAGTATCATTGATTATCATGAACATATCAGTTAGAGATATGCTTATACGTAGTTAATAGTTGCCCTGCCGTTTAAAAGCAGCTCTCTTAATTCTTCGACATGTAGGTGCTCAGTTAAGACCTATAGGCCTATGAGATATACAACTGATATCTACGTAGTCCTACATGTTAAGGCAGCAACTAAAACCGCTGTGGATAGAAAGTGCTGAAATATGTTGACAGCTTATAAGAACTGATCTGGAATTTCATGAAATGTTGGAATATTTTAGAAATTTTCTATCCATTTTAGGGACATGTGGGCTCTTTTGTCCCAGATTTCCTACATTCTTGATTTTTCCAAACATACTGTTTCTCAAGTGTACAAAGCTGGTTCTCAATTGGATAATCGGTAAACTTTGTCATTATTTTTGTGACCCTTATGTATGATAAATTGCTTAACTTAAGGTCTGAATGCTTATCGAGGTTAGTTTAAAAATCAGTTCCACTGCTTATCAAGGTCCTCTTACTGAGGAACTACTTGAGGATGATTTTGACACTATTCTCATTCTAGGTTTGGCTCTAAAGCCTGGCGATTCTTTATAACCATGGTTACAACATAACTCGGTGCAATGTACAAATATAGAATCGTACAGTATACATATAGTCAATTAATCACTTCAAAGTGGATCACAATCCATTAATTGAGGATCTTCATTCGAAACTTCGTAATTTTCTGTTTAGTGAGCGATTTAAATGCAAGTTTATTATTTTAAAGTCTTATAAACTACCGTATCCTTTTAAGTTGAAAATTCAGGGCTACTGCTACTTCTACACTTATTAGTTGCACTAATAGAGTATAAAGTAAAAACTTTCGAGAAATTTGAGATTGAAAAAAAAAAAAAAAAAAAAGCAAA